>VWZZ01007196.1:54983-103283 GCA_013399095.1 Psophia crepitans | reverse complement strand
TAGCCCTCCACTGGACTCTCTCCAGAAATTCCCTGTCTTGAACTGGTGAGCCCAGAACTGGACACAGAACTCCAGCTGTGGCCTCACCAAAGCAGAGTAGAGAGGGAGCATAACCTCCCTGGACCTGCTGGCCACACTCTTGATACACCGCGGGATACCATTGACCTTCTTGGCCATGAGGGCACACTGCTTGCTCGTGGAGACCTTGTTGCCCACCAGGACTCCCAGGTCTTTCTCTGCAGCCTCACTTCAGCTCAGCAAAGAAAACCTTGTGAAGAAGGAGAAGACACACAAGGGCAGGTAAAAAGTAGAATAAGTGCTCAGAAACGTTCTGTCAGTAAGATGAAGTCAACCCCTTACTTCCTTGGGAACCAGAAGGACTGAAAGGACTTTAGCTAGCAAGCTCAAAACCCCATTAAGAATCCTAGCGAGACTCATCTCAGCCACCAAGTTTTATCGTGTTGACTGGAGAAAAGCCACGGGGACAGACCAGAGCTATGGGCTAGCAGCAGCAGAACCCCTATTTACAAAGCCTCCCCGTTAAAGACGATTGCTTCACAGGGTTTTTGATGGAAGGAGAAAGAAAAAGGGTGAACACACAAAAAAATTTAATAAAAGTCTACTATGTCAAAAAAGATACTATCCAAGGACCTCCAGTGCATTTAAAATGGATTTTAGAGAAATTAGTATTTTAATATGACAAGACTAATAATAATGTATGCCCACATTCCCAGCATTTCATGTCTACATAAAACATTGCATCATAATGAAGATAATTGAAAGTATGAATTCCATCAATATTTAATTAGCATTTGGTACTAACTCATTATTTCTGTACAATTAATTTGACATCTTGCTGTATGGCCTGCACAGATTTCCTTCTAGAGGGTTGTTTTACTGATGGTACATAAGTAACAGTAGACATGTGCACCTTCCCTGAGGCTTCTAGGGGACTATGAAATATGGAGAATATGACTGACATTTTAATCTACTGCAGGACACAAGAGTGTAATGTCGAAGATCAAAACACACACGTCTGTCTGGCTAATGCATTTTTCTAATAAGGGAAATATTCTACTAAGCTAACGTTTTCAGATAAAAAGTTGTGCTGTGATCACGCCTTGTCCTTGTCCTCCCTGAGTCCCCCGGCTTACGCACCCAGTGATAATTCAGGAAACCAAACCAGCAGCGCCTCATGTTAGCAATTTGAATCACAGAATGGTTTGGGTTGGAAGGGACCTCAAAGCCTCTAGTTTCAAGCCCCTGCCATGGGCAGGGATGCCCTACGCTAGACCAGGGTGCCCAAAGCCCCATCCAACCTGGCCTTGGACACTGCCAGGGATGGGGCCTCCACAACCTCTGTAACTTACAACTTTAAGACAATTCCCCATAAATGTGTAGAAACCTCTACAAAAAGTGGATCTTCAGATGATCACAGAATACGAGAGGAGTCCTGATGACTGGGATATCCTTTACAAGAGCAGGTAGACAAGGAACAAAAGATACTTCGTGGTCATTTTGTCACTCAGTCCAACTTACAACATTAGAGAGATCTCAGCAGCAGGCATAAGGCAAAGCGCAGAGTTTTCTTTCTGCATGCTCGGAGAAGCGCTCCCCACCCAGAGGATACTACAGGTAGGAAAGTGAGGTACTGCCACCACGAAGGAAGAGATGCAAGGAAGAAAGTGGCCCGAGAGTCTTGACGGAACCCAGACGGTAAATGAAGCGCTGGAACAGATCCTGAGCACGCTGCACACAGGGATTTTCTGAACCACCTCGAGTCAACACGGAGCCCGTTTCCAGGAACGGGAGGAAGCCAGACACACATGCAGTTAACGCCTCATCTCACACCTCCCACAGACCGGGGGCTGCGGCTGGTGAAACGCCTGACTGGGCTTTCAAACCTGTCCCAGCACATCCACAGTTTCCATTCGTTAGAAATTTCAACAATTTTAAGCATCTTAAAAGCTGGCGGCACCCCCAAAACGTGAGATGGCCCAAATCGTCATTTTCCTACACTTCAGCGATTGGAATGAAGTGTTTCAGGAAGCTTTAAGGAGGGTTACGAATTGCGAGCTGGTACCAACCGCGGGAATTTCAAGCTCTAAGAGCTGCTTTCCCAGCCTCTGCACGTACTCGCTGTTCGCTGTAATTAAACATAGCCCCCTCCCGCTGATGGGAGTTCTGCAGTTTTCCTCACTTCTACATTTTCCAAAAAAGCCCTACTTGCAATTTTTAAGGAAAAATGGTTCTTTTTAAATGATTTTCAAGTAAAGGCAGATATAATGAATAGACTGTATAACTGCGTTACTTTGAAAACTAGCGTGACAATGGCATTCCTCTGCCATGCTAACGTGGCCACGTATTTCAAGAAAACCAACCGATCGCCCAGCACTGAGCAGTGTTTCTCAGCCAGCTCGGCGCGTGTCACTTAACTCGCAGGCTCTTGCACACGTGTGTTCATATCCCTCTTCTGGCCTCCCGAAGGACATGCTCCACGCCAGCGCAGCCCCCGGGCGAGCCCGGAGACAGACCCTGTTGCCCTCCCGGTTCCCCCGGCAGACCCTCCCAAGCGGTGGCAGCTCTGCCACACGCTGCTCAGACACAGGCTGCCGACCGCGGCGCGCACAGAGCCAGAGGCTCTGATTCAGTGTCGTTTCTCTTCACGGATCCCCTCAGCAGCTGTTAACCAGGAGGAGAGGAGGAAAAAAAATTTGCAAGGTGCATGGGAGAGGATTTGGCTTGCAGTGCGAAGGCGTCGAGTCCTTCCAGCCCAAGCTCCCTGGAAATAAAAGCCTTCGTCTCTTGTGCACTCTCTTGCTTGTCAATTATTTGATGAATCCTCCGTTTCAAATATTTGCTTAAGACACAAAATTAAAAATCCACAATACAAGAAGCTGCAATTGCCCTTTCTCTTTTTGGCTAGCAGCAGACATTCCCACCTACGGCTGCTCACACAGAAGAACTAAGCGTGAGCAACCAGCTCCATGTCCCCTGTCCTGGGGCCCCCCGAGCTGGAGGCAGCCCTGCAGGGGGGTCTCAGCAGAGCGGGGCAGAGGGACAGAATCCCCTCCCTGGCCCTGCCGGCCACACTGCTGGGGATGCAGCCCAGGACACGGGGGGGCTTTCTGGGCTGCCAGCGCACACTGCCAGCTCACGGTGAGCTTCTCATCAGCCCCAAGTCCTCCTCGGGGCTGCTCTCGATCCATTCCCCACCGATTTCCCTTACAGATGTTTAAACCCTGTTTATCTGCAGGAATAGAAGCCAGTTCCGACACTCAAAGTTTAGCCTTACAAAAAGCAAGTAAAGATTACAAAACCATGCTGGCACTATTGATGGTTCAGTGATAGGAGTGTCTACATACAGGTAAATAAGCGTCTTATTTTTATTACTGATGTGGCCTCAGCAGCCCTGAACATTGCTGAGCCAGCCCCGGGTTTTGTGTTTGATTTGAAAGAATGAAGCAAAAAAAACATCCATGCCAGGAAAAGCTTCTTTCCATCTTTGTAATTCACGCTGAAACACAAACAAGGATTATTGTTAAAGACCGTCTCAGCGCAACGGCACCTTCCTCGACACGTTTTCATCTGGAGGAATCGGGAACAAATGCTGTTTGCTCTCTGCAAACAGGCAGCGAGAGAAGATCAGGGACTTGCTGATAGCCCTGACAAAGTAAATACAGTGACTGTTCATAGAGTGACTATGACCAAGAGTGCAGAGATTATTATTTATTACACAAAATGAGCTCAGCTTAGAGATGCTCCTGATTTTATACCAGGTGGAGTAGCCTAAAGAGCTGATTATTTTACATACTTTAAGAAAACAAAACCAAACCACAAAACACACACCTTTAACATTCTTCCTCTTAACATAAAGTGATAAAATACCCGCACTTTCTACCTCAGTTTCATTTTAACTGCCCAGAAGATGATCACTTTACTGGAAAACTGCAGCCCCCTGCTAAGCGTGTGCTTCGGTCGCTCAGTCCCCTCTCAACAACATCCCGAACATCTATGCTAACATTTTGTTCACGGTAATTCTTCCGGAGAGCCAGTTTCAATATTCTGCCCGAGTACTTTTGATTAAACTGTGTACAGAACATTCACAGAGGTGCACACAACCGGGGCACGCTGCCCCAGCAAACACCATATATTTAACTAAACAAGTGGCAAGACAAGTAAAATGAAACATTGGTTGATTTTAAGAAGTCGCTGGAATCGCCAGCACTCCATTGCTTTGATGAAGTATGTCTAACCAAGTAGCCTTTTTGCAGCTACCCAAGGAGATGCTGATTTCAGACAGACCCTGCAGCTCTCGCGGGCCCCCAGGGCTCAGACAGGTTCCTGCACTCCTGCGAGCACCTTCATCAGCACCACAGAAACGCCACCAGTTTAGGAGTCCTGACCCAGTTAGAAGCAGAACCCACCCCAGTATACATACCCCAGAGTGTTTCCAAGTCCTACCGACCATGAATTATCCCTGTAAGCACCCAAAGTACCTGTCCTGCAGGGTGCAGGCTGGGGAGCGGTCCTCTCAGGCCAAGACAGGGCGGATTCAGCCTCGGCTTCTGACGAGGGGGCAGCACCCGTCCCAGGAACGGCAGGCCGAGGGTGTACGATGGAACTGCCTCTGCAGTTTGCTATCTTTAACCCCGACTCTAGCACCCCACTGCAGGTTAAACGCGGTGGGCCAGCGGAGCCCCTTGTTTTAACCGTCTCCCAGCGCTGTACATGGTGACCATTTAAATCCACACACTTCCCCTCAACCCCTGCATTCTGCAGAAGACACAGCTTCAGTTTTACCCCCCAAATCTTTTCTGTCCCCACATTCTCCCAGATGCAGAAATAACGTGCAATGATCAAGAACCAAATGGTGCAATCAAGAGCTGAATATAAACACCAAAAGGGAAACTCAAATTGTCACTGCTCAGGAGTGACACTTCACCTCAGACCTTGGCATGGTACCTGTCTGCAACTCAGGCATAGGATCATAGAGCGACAGAACATCCCCAGTTGGAAGGGACCCATAAGGACCATCAGCCCAACTCCTGGCCCCACACAGGCCCAGCCCCATCACAGCAGATGACTGAGAGCGTTGGCCAGACGCTGCTTGAACTCAGCCCAGCTCGGGGCGGTGACCACTGCCCTGGGGAGCCTGTGCCAGGGCCCCACCACCCTCTGGGGGAAGAACCTTCTCCTGATCTCCACCCTAATCCTCCCCTGGGGCAGCTCCAGGCCGTTCCCTGGGGTTCTANGACCCTTCCCCACCTTTGTTGCCCTCCTCTGGACACTCTCCAATAATTTTATGTCCTTTTTGTGCTGTGGCGCCCAAACCTGCCCCAGCACTGGAGGTGAGGCCGCCCCAGCGCGGTGTGGAGTGGGAATGCCGACTGCTTTGTTTTTCGCAAAGCCCAATCATGCACGTTCATTACGGCCTCAAGGTATTTTTCTGCATTAGTAGTTTTAAAGCATCTTCGTACAAAACCTGCTTGAGTTGATTATTCTGCCAAATATTAAATTCTATTTCTTCCAGCTGAATCTTCATTTCCTGCCAATCTATTACCAAGTTTTGTCCCACCGCCCTTCTTTCTACTACTGAGAAAATACATTTGTCTGATCTCAGTTCTTTCCTCTGGATGAGCATTTGTATCAGAAGAAACCAAATCAAGCAGAAACCAAAAATAAATTTTTTTTGTTTGGTTTTAGAGTCCAAGGTTAAACAGCTGCAGAGCAGCACGGAAAGCTCGAGCTCCTGTGCAGAGAAAAAAACCACATCGCTTTCAAAATCTCATGCTTCTGATTTTAAGCACAAAATTCATACAATGGTATATTTGTGTAAGTCCCCCTCGGTGTGCGCGTTCGGAGTAGGACAAAACTGACTGACAACACAGGAGACACACAGACTCTAAAAATAAAAGCAACCTCTGAAGAGCAGAGGCCCCACATCAGGATTTTCCTGGTTCTGCCGTCTTGCAGATCTTTCCTGAAGGTGATGTAGCCTCAAGGGTGAGTGAAGCCTCCTGACGACACCCTGGGATCCCTGCTCTCCCTGCCTGTCCGCTAAAGACTGGCTGGGAACAAACTGCTTTACAGCATAAATCCAAGCCTTGAGTTACACCGAAATTACTCTCAGTTAATATGATTTTTCTCATATCTCATGCATCTGCCATGTTCTCCCTGTTCAACTGAAAACACAAAACCGAACACCTGAAAAACCCCAAAGAAGTAACAGACAAAACTGGCTCACCCACATACACAGATCTACGGGTTTTTTAGAAACAACAGAGCTTGAGTATGCAAATTATAAGAATGTATTAATTATCATTAATCATTCCTTCACAAAGACTAGAACTAATTGGAGAAATAATTTGAGAAAATTGAAGTACATGACAGAAAGCATTAAGATTCATTAAGTTTCCATTCTCTGGTCTGTCAGCTTGTCAAAAGTAGATGCCTGCTATTCTAGCATTACTGGGAAAACACTGCAGATTTTCCCCAATTTAGTACACAATTTAACCCTTCTGAAGGTTTGTTCTGAGATTAACTACACCTGACATTTTTTCTTAAAATGCACAGTTACAAAGGAAGTTCTATCTCCATGGCTTTTAATCAGGGAAATTGAACTTGCTGAAATTCATTCTAAAGCAGGTCCACTACATATTTGGTATTTATTATTTGAGAGGTGCCAGCATACATTCTAAAAAACCCGTAAGTTTTATGTGCCTTTATTTAGAATCATAGAATCTGTGACCACTGCCCTGGGGAGCCTGTTCCAGACAAGACACCCAGTTTAACAGACTTCCCTCCACCCTACCATAAAACACCAGGTGGGAGCTCTACCAAGAGCACCACCGCTTTAAGCCTGGGCGTATAGCAACTACCCTTCACAAGACTCTGCCTTCACCGACCACAGTGGGTAGACATTTTAGTTGTGTACTTCAGTAGCAAGTGGCTTGTTTTAAAATTTCAAGACTTTATAAACTGAACACAGCTGGGTTAGAAAGCTATGTGTACCTGATACACAGGATTTCTTACAGAAAGTTACCAACTTAAACAGGAAAAAATTAAATAGTTTACTTGGCAATGAAGGTTAAAACAGAAGGTTGCCCTGCAGTTATAGCTTCTATACTTTAAGAAGTCACCTTATTAGAATTTTTTGCATATGCTTCCAAAATTTACCTTTATTAACTGAAATGGCTCAGTCAACTACGCAGTGAGAAATGTGGGAAGTCAAAACCCATAACTGCTTAAGATGCAGCACAAATTGCCTCCACTCCGATCAGCAGCGAAGTTTGACATAATGTAATTTATTTTCTACCCAACTATCGCTGCCAGCACATGAAACATGCATAAGTTTGGCAAAGCACGGATCTTCACTCGCTATATACATACCCTTGAAATACAGTACTTGCACAAAAATATTGTTATGCTCCAAACTCTACTAGGAACGCACGACAAAAACGTTAGCATCGGGTAACGCTTTCAAAGGAAGTCCAATCTACAGGCTCACCGCCACATATTGCTACAGCTCAGAGTCTCCTTCAAAATACTTTAACTGAGAACTCAAACCACTCTCTAGCTCCTACACAACCAAGGCCAAGCAAACTCTGCAAAATTACTTCTTCCTCCCCCGAGTCTCGCATCACCATTTCATTTCTGTAATATATACTTGACTTGTGAGAAACCCAATTTAACACCTTAAGCATCAACTTCACATATTGTTTAAAATATAACTTATTTGACAACAGCTGAACGCCATCTCTATTCCAAAGCACTCACAAATTCTCACAGTAGACTCTGGGTTTGGTTTTTGGCTGGTTTTTTTTTGCCTAGATGCAGTGCTTATAATGGAAAAAAGTCCTTTGCATCATATACCTGAAATGCTTCATTCTACTTTGACACTCTTATTTCTTCCAGCTTTCTCTGAGAGAACAAAGAAGGAATCTTCAAAATTGACGACGATAAAAACACTTTCTTACAGTGGAAAATTACCACGACGTTTGCAGCAAGATAAACTGCGCAAAGCTACTCCAATTTTAACAGCGATTAACAGCATTCCTATATTACCATACTATCACAATGTTAAGTGCAAAGTTATTTGTGTATAATGGAAGTAGTTTGATCATTAATACAATTTACATAATAAACGTGGCAAGTAAAATTCATAGCGGAATGGTTAAGAGTAACTTACGTAGTAACTGTAGGAAGTCATCTAAAACGTAGAAAAGCATTAATGGTAGCAGGTTATATTCTTCCATACAGAACATAGCTAAGCTTGCTGAATTCTTTATTAAATAAAACAGTGAGTTCGGTAAGAGCCTAGAATAAACTGGCATTTCCCATAGTGAAGTTAAAATGCAAGTTGTCACGATCAGTAGGTAGTAACTATGGAGTTTGGAGAAGCAGCACAAAGACACACTTTAATGGGTATTTCTCACCTCTCTGGCTGCACCCCAATACTTTTCTTCTAGTGGCCATAACAGGGACTGCTTGGTAGGACATCAACTCAGCATATGGCCGGGCTGGCAGTTCTGTATGTTAGAGTCAAACGCATCTCTCACCAGTGTATCTCGCCAATCGAGATGCATTATTTGAGCTTTCCCCTTTTAAAGGGAGGAGAACGTACATTGGACTTCAAGTGACAATTCCCAGAAAGCTGCTAAAGTTACGAGTCATATTTTAGTTAAACCAAGATTCAGATAGATTGGCACTGGGAAATATTTCTTTAAGAGCAGCATTCAATTAAAAGGAGGAAAAGCTTTATTTATGTGCCCAGTTTCCACATAAAAGCCTATTAGAATTTGTTTCAGAAGGAAAATGGGTGTTTTTAATCAATGCTAATTGAGTCTGTTTAGCTGAATAATGAAGAAACCTTTTGTATGATGGCAAGGCAAACATCTCTGAAGAAAAAATTACTCCAGAACGACTAAGGATAAAAATATATCCTTCTAAAAATAAAGAAATAGTGAAGTTTAATATTCTTTACCTAAGTATGGAACCTCAGTTCAAATATCTGAACTTCCACAAGTAATTTTCTTTACTATTCACAGCGGTAACTAGTCACGTTCACCTTGGAGGTTATCGAAACTGCCTGTGAAGGTGTGACTTACGCCACGGTTGGTATAAAACCTGGGAGGAACTTTAAGCTGAATCACTACGGAGTAACTTAACGGATGTACGTTCTACACAAACACGGAGGATTCTGCAGGTACCAACACACAAAGCAGCGATGTGCTATGCTGAGACACCCAAGACAGCTCTGTCACATCAGCTCTGTATCCTTATTTGTGACCCAAGGCATTTTAAGACCCGCAACCTCAACTGCACCACGTTCTCGCCACAGCCTAGACAACACAAGACTGGTAATCGTCTTTGTTCAAGTGGTCTGCACCACTTTTCATGAAATAACTTACCTTGACTTCATCATTTTTCTGGAGTTCAGCGTATCCCAAGTCAAGTACGTAGAACAGCACATCAACAGCCCTACATATCTTCGCAAAATATCTATAAACATATTAAACCCCATGAACTACCCATATAAATTATTCTTGCATACCATGTTTCCCATAACAAATGCAAGCAACATTCCTGCTGTATGCAGTCGTCATAAGGCTATAGTCCTTGAAAAAAGAGACAGTGTTGATGGTAGGTGGAGAATAAACCCACCAACCCGCAAGTCTCTTTGAAATCATGAAGCCCAACATTGCTACCACCAGATCAACTCTTCTTCCCACCGAGTATCCTTCTGACAGAGTCTGTGTAAAGGCAGTCATTTCTCAGGTAGGCAGGTTCTAGGCTACTCGGAGCTCCTGAGTTATTTCAGTGTCAAAATGGAAAAATAACCAAGTTAGTGGAGATCAGAGCAAGACCGCAATATGATCCTCCCCCACAAAAAGGGTTTCCAGAAGGACAGCAGTATATTTTACATTTGACTGACTGACAGTGCTGGTAAAACACCTTTCTCAAAGGAGGGAAGCATTGTGAACATATACAGGAAAAACAAAAAAAAATAAATACAAGCCAGACAGACACATTCTGTAGAAGTAACAACTTTATTGTAACTTGATGTGCTGAAATGCAAAAATATTTTCAGCAACAAGGTACAAAAAGTATTTCACCATTAACATCAGCTGATAAAAAAAGGCTGGATGGTTTGATACAACTGTTTACATATCTGAATTCTCTCAATCATTTCCACCCCAAAACAGGTCTAAGTCATTTCACTGGTTTAATTTCTAAAATAGGACTCATTGATCTTAAGCCTTCAAAAACCAGGTTACAAATACGGTGAAGTTCCTTGCAAAACACTTGAAATAGTTAATTCCCTTTACAAACATAGTCCATTTACTGTAAGCAGAAGCCAAGTTACAAGACTAAGTCAGTGTCTTGCTAGCTAAGGAGCTAAGCTCTGCACTAAATATGCTATCAACACCAGACAAAAGAGGACAGTTAACATTCCATTCGTCAATTACAAAAAAATAAGTCAGCTAAGCTTCGGAATTTTAACCGACTGAAATTGAACAAAATTCAACCATATTTCAGGTAGCAATACCTCACAATTGCAATTCACTGTCTTTTATGAAACACAGTTTCAAATACTGCACGTCTGTTTATTCTCCCAAGGGAGAAACCTTTCCATGAGGACTTAAAAGGAACATAATCTCCCGTAGGTCTTCTACTGACCTTCTGTGCAAAGGTGAGTTTTATACTAAATACTCAATGTTTAGAAAAACATCAGAACTAGAGTAACTTGTAAAACTAACTTTGTGTCCATGATTATCACATTTTGACATACACACTTACCTTGTAACAGCAAATATTTTCACATTTTCACAAAAATATACCATTACTCAACTTGTATTGTAATACTTATGCCACATTTTTTATGTGTGTTTTTTTCTACCTCAGTGAAACTGAATTTAGGAAGCAAGATCAACATGCAACAGAGCTCAAATGGGTAATTTGTAACTTCTCCATCTCAGCTGTGTATCAAATAGCATTCTCCTTCACCTTTAAAAATACCTTTTAAAAAAGATCTTGTATCCTGTTAAATCTTCCCTTCGTTACAACAGTTTCCTAAAAAAGGCACAATGTGTTCATACTTCTGCATGCAGTAAATGGACTAGGAAATAAGGATTATTTATTGAAGCATCTTCCACCCAAAGCATCTCCTTAGGAGAGGTTCAAATGGAAAAAAAAAAATATATATATAATACATAGTAGCATTTCAACAGCAAATTGAGTCCTTATTTTTAGAAAGTCATTCTTGACAAAAAACACCGCACAGCCATACGCACACACGCACGCACACACAGGACACATGCAGGGTTCTCCCCAGAAAAGTATGGAAGCGGTGGTTCACATCTATCCGAGGGAGTAGTGTTGGCAAGCCAAAACATGGCACCTTCATACATTATATTCCTTATCTGTATATAAAACTAAGAAAACACCCCTAAAATTTCAGCCTGAAAACACTTGTCCACTGAATTAGATCGGTTTAGATCTGCTGCACTTAGAACTGGCAACTGAGGTTTTGAAGGGCAGGCTCTTGAGATGCAGGGAATAAAAAACAAGCTAGCGAATCCGAAGGAGAAGGTTGTAATTACCAGCTGTCCTGTTCCAGTGAGAACACTGCATGTAGTTAATTAAAGAAGAGGTGAATAATTAGTGCACTCACTTAAGAATACAGCAACTGTTTTACCTTTTTCTTAAGAGCTGACAAAACTTAAAAATACATAATAAATACAATCAAATCTAAACAGATCCATTATCGTGGGTCGGATTTTTTTCCTGTTAGTGTAATGTATGGTATACACTGCCTGACTTGGAAAGTGGACGCTTCATGATACTATTACAGCACAGTGTCTGACATTTTTTGGTACAAAGTGTGCTATTAAGCTTCTCAAAAAAAAAAAGTCTTCATAAAATTCCTTAAGCTTTCCATTAGATTACTGTATGCTGTTACTTTAGAACAAGCTGAACTGGACAATCATTACAGCATTAAATATTCAAGTCACTTTGTATGTTAGAGCTGCAAGTTTTACCAGTGATGAGTATGAGGATATATAGTCTTAACGCATTACACAGTGCAGCAGTTTTGGAGGGAACAATTACCTTTACATCCTATTGTGAAGAATGCTTACGAGACCTTATTTCAGATAAATATTTACAAATTGCTAAAAGGATAAATCTCTGTAAATATATAATTTGATGCCTTATGTACTATTAAAGTTTCTGATTTTACACTTTATCCATCATAAAGATTTAGTTAGAAGGTAAGAAGAAAATGCATGTTTAGAGGTTATTTTATTCTTCAAAATTGGACCGGGCATTTTTTCCAATTTACCTTTGCTAGTGGTTTACTAGATGCCAAAGTATAAAACTATATACTCTTTCCTCTAAAAATTTCGTTCAGAGCAGTTCAGATGCATCTTAATGAAATGAGGATGGAGATAGATTTTAAGATAGTAAACAATCTGAAATTCTTCCTCTCTCCTCCCTGCATAACTCCTATTTTTTTTTTATAGGCAAACTAAAACCCTTATGCAAATACGTTTATAAATTAGGTGAGATCTCCTCCCATTCCCCACTGCTAAACCCAAGTCTTCCCCAAAAAAGAAATATAGCATATTATCACTATTACAGTAAACTCAATGCAGTAACTCAGGAAACATTTAGAGTGTGCACTACTGCAGACTTTTCCTCCCAATTGTAAACAAAGCTATGAAACACTGAGGATGTTGGTATTAAAGCTAAGGTTCATATAATAAAGAACTGGCCCATGACAAGCAGTTTACAAATGTTTCATCCTTTTCACATTATGCAGAATTTCAATACCATCCACAATGCTAGTACAGTAACTGAAATGCAAGAGTGAGCAAGTCTCTGCTTGCAAATACCATCTGACATTTCAGGGAAACGTTCCTCTCCATGTGTACACAGCCTCCTCAGGTGTTAACGGAAGCTGCGCGCACACATCAAGATGGGAAAAATCCCCCTCAAAATTTTACCATTCACATGCTTTTCTCAAATAAGCAAAAATATTCTGTTACTTAAATATGAAAGCTTGCAATAGCCACCTTCAATTGAGTCTTAAAAAGACATGCCTTTCTTTTCTAACAAAACTAAATCCCATGTGGCTGTGGGCATCTTAAAATGTATCTAAAAAGTTAAGCCACAATTACCTGTACCTCATTAATTCATCAAAAGCAAAATATATATGTACCACACAACATACAAAAGTTACACGTTAAAAGTGCATATTCAGAATCCATTTGGCCCATTTCTTCAATTTACATTTGGTCATTCTCTGCATCCTTTACTTTTCTACGTAGCCACACACGTGGGATATATTTTTTTCCATACACAATACTATTCTGTTTTCACATTGAACTCTTTGCCTCTCGTTCAGTTCTGCATTAAATGTAAACTAATGATGGACCATAAAGAAACACAAGCAAGAGGTTTATTCTGTGTTTCTTTTTACCGTTTGGACAGCTTTGACACACACACACAATAAGCATTACAAACTGTAATGAAAATACATTTTTGGGCCAAACCATTGCATATCTGCCCCCACAATGAAAAATAAATTATGTTCAAAGCAGTATATTGCCATAAATAGCCTGTAGGCATTTGCTGAAGGTAAACAGGCTCTCCCTATATTTAGCACTTGTCTGGGGTACATTATGTGCCTCTGGTTCAAGTGCTTTTAACGAGAGGCTAGTTAAAACCTTCCAGTTAGCACAGGACCAAACTATAATCTTTTTTTTTCCTTCTGAAAATAATGGAAGATCCCTTTCAAAAATTAATCTTCAGTTATCAACTTTACTGCATTATGGAGCTAGTGCAATCCTGCAGAGCCTAGTCAAAAAGACAAGGCACATTAAAAAATAATAATAAAAAAATCAAGATACATTAGACTATATGGACTAGAGAGTCATTGAAGATAATTTAAGGCCTTTCAGTGAATTAATCAGTCTAATTTAAAGCTGAGGATTAAACCATAAATTATCCATCTGAAAAGCAAACAATAGGCTTTTTCAGCTTCTGTTCTGTGGACAAGGATAACAAAAACTCTTGTTATGGTTTGTGAAAACACCTCTGGACATGGAGGAGTAGAGTCAATTCAATTTCTCTAAAGTTCGTGGAAGATTTCATGACTGTTTTAGCCGTTTGCGTGGAATGCCAAACTGTGGACACTGTGCAGATGCTAGTGCGCGAAAGGCCTCTGCTACTAAGTGAGGGTGGGAGTGGATCATGGACTTCCAGCCTGCTGTTTCCATTATGTCTGCTGCTTGGCTGAAAACAGAAGTATTAAGAAGAGTCACAATTTTACAAACCAAATGCACAGTGGAGGAGCAGGAGGCAAGGCAGAAGAGCAGTTGAGTGTTATGAATCAGACGACTATGAATGCCGGTGAGGATGCCGTTGGAAAGTAGCAGCCAATTGCAATTTGGGTATATTAATATCATCACATGTAGGACACAGGGTACTTACTCTGCTCTACTCAGTACCAGCAAGACCTCAGCTAGAGAGCTGTGTCCAACACTGGGCACCGTGTTAAGGGAATCGCCTTGAAATTGCTCAGGAAAAACAATAAAAGTGGTAAGAGGAAAACCAGAAGAAAATGAGGTCTCGTGCAGAGACAAAAAGCAAGGAAGACATGATAATCTCATTACACAGAAGGGCATGCTCAATTTGGGGAGAGAGACGGATGACAAGATGAATCAGCTGAAACTGCAGCAAAAATGCTGTAGTTCATATACTAGAAAGAGCCATGAAAACAGATTAGCTGGCTGACTACAGAACCTTCAGTGGGAGCTCGCAGTTTGAATACAGTGGAGCACACTTGAGGGTATTCGCTCTTTCTACATTCAGAGTGGCTTTCAGCGGCCACTGTTGGTTTTTAACTAATACAGAAGCGACAACAGATTTCAGCAAGTATCACACTGACATGCAGGAGATTAAAAAAAAGGTATTGACTCAATGTATATATTTACTATTTTGTGAAATATAGAACAAAAGCATAAATTTGATTCTGCACATGAGGAATATTACAGGGGTTGGGATGCATGCCACATTGACACAGGATAAACGCATGATTTGGAACCAACAGCTTATGCATCAGTCCCAAGTTTCCATTGCCCTGCATTTTCAAAATCCTTTCATGAACACCCTCCTACTGCTTCAGGAACACCATCAAGCATAAAGTTAGCAGCTCATCTCTAAGCTATTATGATCTCTAAAAAACCCTTGTGCAGATTTTTAATGCAAGCCTTTGATCTGCTGCTGCCAGCCAGTAAAGGTAAGGGCCTTGAGAAACAGTACCAAAGTTCAGACTCCCTGGTGCCCAGAGTCAGTAAATTAAGCCAGTCCCTCTCACATTATTTCTCTGATTTACTGTAGATGCTTTGGCTGAAGCAAAGATGACCAGCATCTTTACTAGCAATTATCCAAGAAAGAAGTCAGCTCAGTAAATCCAAATCACTTAAGAACACATCAACTAGCTTACGTTATTATGTATTCTGACTTATCTTTATTAGTTTTTCTACTGATAATTTACTATTTACCTTCTACCATCCCCTTCCTTTTCCACAAGATGCTCAGCCATTAGGTCTGTGAAAACTTTTTTTTTTTAAAAAAGAAACACTAATTTTTAAGTAACTGGTATAACATGGCTTTTAACTTCTCTGGAGATTCTGATGGTAAGAAATTAGGTGCTCTGCTGTTCTTTTACTGTCTCAACCTACTACTGGCTATTCTGAAGTTTTCTGTCTTCTATCCCATGATTCACTCGAGCCATTCTAAATATATGCTGCAATCAGTCCTACGGTCTGAGCCACATATTCTCAACCTACTTCCAGAGCAGGCATGAGCACTTACAGAATCAGCCAGATCAGAGGGACCTGACCAGCTATCTGTGTGGCCTCAAGAGTACCAGTGCTGGCATGTGGGAAGGTGCACAAACATGTTCCCGAAGGCAAAGTGAGCAAGTGCCGTTCCTTCTTTGGAAATACTGTAGGCTCAGATGGACCTAAGCAAGTCTTGAAGCCACACTGGGGTTGTCACTCCTCCAGGCACAAACCTGGTTAGTCAAGAGAATGGTTTCCTTTATAAAGGTTGCTGCCACCATCTCACAGCACTGATACGTCCCTAGGAGAGGAATGAAAACCAGCTGTTGCTAGGATCTCACACTGCAGGGCAGTTAACTCTCCCTATCATCTAAAGGGGAAGTCACAGTCATAACTGGGGTAGCATCTGCCAAATCCTATTTTACTTACAGTCAGTGACTGGCCTCAGTAGTGTGGAAATGAAACAACAGTTCTTAAGAGCTGCGGTCTATGTAGCAGTGTTTGTACAGAACATCGTGAGGCGGGGGAACTTACTTGCTATTCCAGTTTTTCCCATCTTTACACCCAAGTTGTCTAAGAACACTGCACCTGTAAGAGAGAACTGTGCTAATATTGGAGATGTACACCAAGCATAAACACAAATATATTTAGAGTCTTATAAATTTTACTTGCCTGTTAATAAAGTCTATTGCTTGTGCTTTTAACTGTTCAGCGCTGTGCAAATCTGCGAGGATAAGAATGTCAGCAACATTTTCTACCGAGAGGTTACTACAGAGTGCTTCCTCACACATGACCTTCAGCCGTTCCAGTGCATACTGATAAAAGAAAAAACTACACTAATCATTCTTCAAACTCATTCTTGCTACCGTTATCTCTACAGTTTTTATGACAGTTGCAGTCATGAAAATACTTGGTGCCTCCTAAGCGTAAGATCAAACCGCTTCCAGACAGGTAATTCAAAATTCAACATGCTACATTGAAGAGTGCTCAAATGGTAAAACATGCATTAGATTTGACACAACCTCATCAAATGCTTTACTGGGAGAACTTATGAAAACAACAGAAAAAAAACCTCATTTAGAAGTTTTTGTTTTCCTCCAGTTTGGTAGGGGAGGAAGAGCAAGGAACAGACATGGGCTCATTAGCAAAATCGTCATTAGACAGGTTCACACCTCAAATCAAGGGACAAGAAATTTTTTAAGTGGAAAGTTTCATGTAATTGTCCAAGGGAAAATACATTAGCTGTTTGAAAGTAGCTTGTCCCAAGTCTACTCCCACACCCATCTCTGAATTTCTTGATTTCCTCCATACCTTTGACACAGCCTACCAGAAAATGGATGTCAAATAATTACATTCCCATATTATACTTTGCATGAATAAACTGTGCTGCTTTTTTTGAAGGATGTCATAGTCTGAGCAGGTTTCCTTTAGCTGTATACATTCCTACTGAGATCTTACCCATCCCGTTTAGTTTAGCACCCTTCAGATACAGTTCTCAAGTCTGAAAAGAATTTCAGACATAGGTGGTATACACACAAGCTGCCACTCGTACATTTGTACTAACAGCAGTCCTATGGAATGAAGAAATGCCACTGAAGAAAGTTATTAGGCTAACGCTGCTCTGTTTCTAGACCTATACATGTTTACTTCCATTTTATTACTGTACTGCTCCTCAGGATACCTCTATTTAGAGTAAATAAGCTTTAATTGTAACAAATCTGTACCTACCAGGTAATACAGCAGTGCAATGCCTTTGGTAATATGCAGAACACTCATTTTTAGATTATTTCGCATTCAGAAGGAATGGCAGAAATTTTCTAGCAGTTTTTAACTGCTACAAAAAGCTACAAGGATCTTCTAAGCTCACCATTTTTATTTCCTGCTACGTCAGACAATCACAGAACTGCACCTTAGAATATTTTCTACATTTATCAACTATGCCCTAATTATAAGCTAGAATTCATAAAATAACACCTTTTCACCTTCCCGCTTGGGTGTACTGAAACTTCACAGAGCACAACCAGTTTTGGAAGATGAGCTGCTGGTAATGAGAGGTGGAAAGAATAAGAGTGGTAAGTCACCACAACCAGGGCAAGAGATCTTGAAAAAAATCAAACGCATTAAATATGTTGCCCAAAAAAACCAAAAGCCATCATTGCTTCTTGAAATTAACTACGGGGATGACTTACATTATCTTAAATGATTTATATTAGGATTGATCAGGTGGTTTTCACCACTAATGTTTTACGGATACAACTGCACAACCAATTCAGAAATTGCCACACACTCGGTTAAAAATTTCAGATTATATACTCTGACGTGAGTATTTTCTGGATTCTGAAGTACTCCTACCTTCCCAGGGAAAGACAATTGTCCGTCCTCTGAGGATAGCTACCTAAAATTTCAACTCAAGTTGTAATGCAGTGAAGAGAAAACAAGGTATTGGGTCAAGGTTTTAAAAGTTAGAAAACTAAGTTACAACATGAAAGGGAACAATTTTGTCTTAAATGCTGTGCTGCTATAAGGTCCCTCATCTTAAAATTCAGAGTAGAAAAAAGTATTCTACAGAGCAACAATTTACAGAGTAGACAAGATCCCAATACAGAAGACATGAAAGATTAGAACCATTAAGTTGGCAGGAAAGACAAAAAGATGAAAGTTCTGAAGTTGCAGTATCTTAGACAGCACAGTTAATTCAAACACTTGTATAAATCCTCTTCAAGGATACAAAGATCTAGGATACATTTTATTCAAGAACAATATTCCGAATCCTATTACTAGTTCCCAATTTCTAAAAAAAATTTGGATAGTAAATATAATGAACATCCGAAACACTTCTGGTCAAGAAAGATTTATCAGCTTTCTGCTGAGAACTGTTTCTCATGTTTTAAAAAAATCAGAATATTAATAATCTGAAAAAACCATGCTTTTTTTAGAACAACATTCCACAAGAAAACATCAGGTTTGAGATCTTAGGAGTCAAATACTTACTTTGTCTGCAGCTGCCAACAAGTTGTCGGCCATTTTTTCAAGGTTTGGTGCTTTTCCTGTGTAAATGAATCTCATCATTTCTTTAAAAACTTCAGGGTCTACATCATTTATTTCTACACGATTCTGGGAAAGAAGAAGAATGCATAAACACCTCTGGAATTTAGCCACACTTCACAGTGAACGTATCAAATATCATCTGCATGCATGCTACAAGTTCACATTTGCGCTCCATCATACAAAATCCTGACAAATTTCAGTTAACATTCAACAATAAGCAGAAAGCAAAATTAGTAGCTCTTAAAGTCAGGTAGAAATCAGTTGAAAAAGCTTAGGCAGTAGAAAGTAACTGCAACTTTCTTCTAGAAATGTCGAACTCTGGACTCCTGCACAGGCTGTACATAAAAATCAAGGCACAGTTTCAGGAATATTGAAAAATGCTGCTGAGTATCCAACTCGACAGCGATGTGCTTGGAATATCAGAATTCAGAGCAGGAGACAGAACAAAGTGAGCCGTTTGTGGCTCAGCTTAGACTGAGCTAGCACAGCCTACATTTGTTCTTGAAATCCAAAAAGCAAAGAAAGCAGCACATCTAACTGACATCATGTAACTGAAGATCATCCTAGAATTGTGCTATTGCCTGCTTGACCCCATGCTCTAATAATATCCCCCATAAACAAATAACAAAGTGGGAAATCATGTCAAAGACCTAGAAGCAAGCACAGGACTTCTGGATGGGGTACAAAACCCACAGGCTGTCAGCATGAGAGATGTACATGTTCTGGTTTCCTACCCACTGCACCACGTACAGTCTTGAGTCGTAGGACTGCACTGGAGATTTACTACTAACATGAAGGCGAAGGCCCCTGGCATGGGCACATTTCTGAAGCTGGGACATGTCTGGGTTTCTCTGAGTCCAGAAATCCCAATAAAGTGTGTCAACATATTCCAGTTTTACCTGTGAAAGGTTCTAGATTGGAGAAGTGCAGAGAAAAAAAATGCCACGTTTGTGAAACTCAGTTATACTTCAGCACCACTTTCCTCTGATGCATTTGTTCACACAAGTGGCATCATTGCAGCCTCCAAGACTAAGCAATGAGATCACCTATTACAATCCTTCAGTGAGTTGATCAGTTCTTTGCCTTTTCATGGATTCTGCCTATAACCAACCCATTTTAGATGTTCTTCATGAAAGACACAAACTCCTCCTCGCTGTGGGAGATATCAAGGGCATAAAAGCAGAAGCAGCGCTCTGTGCTGATTAAGTAACTACCCATCCAAAACACTTACACAGGTCAAGAGCCTGCAGAAACTGTGAATGAAGAGCATGCTTCACTGCCTCGGGGCTTAATTTGAGTCATAATTCACCTGTTTCTTTATGTCCTTGCTCCCATATAAAATGCTTTAATACACTACAGCAAAACCTTAGGCAAGTCAATCAGCTTATGTGAAGGTATAAACTACAGCAAAAAAGGGGCAGAGATTACTAGGTCAGTTACATCAGTAGTTAACACAAAAAAAACCAAACCCTGATCTAGGGCAGATACAAGTACTTGAAAGAACAAATTCTTCAGAATCTGTCCACAGTCAGCCCTATCTGCTCTTACTACACAAAACTCCCACAGAACTCACGGGGAAAGCATTCAGGAGTATCTCCTCCACTCATGCACCATGATGTGGTCCTCGTCTTCCTCAGTTTGCAATACTTCAAGTTTTCTGCAACTTTTCTTTTTCGCAAGGCACAAACATTTACTTGTAACGTTTCCAGTAAGACTTACCTTTTTGCTTTCCTCCATTTCATGTTCAAACATTGCATTAAAAACTGGAGATCGTGCTGCAGCAAGAAAAGTAAACACTAAATATAATCAAATTTTAAACTTTTAGCAATTTTAATTACAAAATAATAGCAATACAAAAGTAGAAAGTACCTGCAAGGACAGATTTATGAGCTTTGAATTCTTGTCCTCCTACATAAAAACTGCAATCTGTAAATCTTGTTGTTTCCCAGAGATTCCCTAAATCTTCTGCTAGTCGACATTCAGGTACCTTCAAAGTGTTTGTATTAGACTGTCCTGATATATTTACTGAGTCTTGGACCACGCTTACCTAACAGAAAATCACAGCAAGACAACTCCTTCATAACTGAATGCCAATAATAATTCAATTACAGTACCTATGGCTAGAATGTCAGCAATTCCAAAGCAAAGCAAAAAACAGCGGTGTTTCTGGCATTAGGCCAGAACTATAAACCAATGCTTTACAGTTTACTTTTAAGTAACATAAAACAAATAGAGCTTTACTTAGAGACTCTAACATTGAGTATTTATCCACCCAAAACAAAAAGAGAGAGCACAATACCACATGCCACCTGACAAACGCCAAAGTAAACAAGTCAAGGACAGATATGGTTCTTGGGATGCCGGTGGGATCAAAAAATGTTAAGGCTATTTCAGAGATAAATTAACTGTTCAACACTCCACACACATTTAAATAAAATACATATAATATAAAATGATAAACAGATTATCAGGATCGCAAGGTAACAGGAAACTTTCATACAAATAACCCACAGAAATTCTGAATATTACAACATTCCTAATTTTAATTACTTTCATACTTGACCTGCAATGGCATAACGCAAACTGAGTGCAAGTAACATAGCTCCTTCGTAAAGGAGAGCCACACTACAGATCTTGATCACTGTATCTCCCAAATACAGAAAGTTATGATTAATATATGAAGAGAAAATGCTGATATTGTTAAGATCAGTGCTTTGTTTGATTTCCAGAGGCACAGCATCTGGAATAAATCTGGCATAAAGCAAAAATAGCACAGCTAAGCTTCACAGACAGTCGGAGCACTGCAAACCAAACTCCAGATCAGAAGAGGAGGATGATCCAATTAAGACAGCAGCTTGGGGATTTGAATCATTGCCTAATTCCCTGTTTCATCCCATACCCCCTTGTGATTATAAGAAATTCCTTTATATTCTTCTACCTTTTAAAAGGACAAAAAAAAATACCCCAAAGCACTGCGAAATTTCACTTTCACAGTAAAACTATACATTTATAACACTGGAAGATCTACAGAGCTATTGTGTACTTTATTTCACAGTTTTCACGTGGGGTGGTTCCAGGAAACACACACACATAAAGGGAAGTTTTAGCTTAGAAAAGCTAGTCTTCTGTTGTCGAAGGAGAGTTCTGCTTCTCCAGAAACTCAGAAGTTCATGATCCGAGTTGTCCGCACAGCATCCTCTTGTTAGCTACAGACAGTGCCTCGGAAGGTCATCACACATTCTTTATGCCTACTTAAACTGATCTCTGATGTTCCAAGCTTCTACTTCAGAATGGTTTCTAATATATATTGATAGTTGTGCAACACCCTCCTTTTGGGATATAATCCAAGCAAAATTCTAATTCAAGTCTCCTACACCTGAATGGTCTGGCACGGGTTGTTTATAGGTCGTTAACTTTTAAAAAGCTCCTGAACACGAACTCTTACAGGGAGCTGATACTTCGTGTCTCACTTGTCCAGACGGTGTGCTTAAAATCAAGTTCATTCTTTGATTTTTTTAATTTATTTAAATCAAGCTGAAATCCATTCAAGTTAATCCCACAACTACTGAAAACTCAGGCTAAGAGAGACTGCTTTGTGATTGTCTCAACTCCTGATGCCAAACGCTTACGTCAGGCACCTTAGAGTTGCATTTATGAAGTCACTCTCCAGAGTGAAGGTATTTCTTCACGAAACTGCAGGTTGATGAGGCCATGCTAGAACTACTAGCTTCTTGGGAAGCTATCCAACACACAGCTTTTGCATGGCATGCATGCCTTGGCGGCACAGGTCCTGTTTGCGTTGCATACCCTCATATGTAAGGGTATATAAAAATGTATGAACTATGACTTGTTCAAGTTCTGTGTGCGATGACAGTTAATATGGATGATGTGTATCAGTTTCTTGGGTTTGAATCTGTGGTGGTCTAATAATAAAGATGATGCGATACTCTAGACTACTCTCTCAACCTAAGCTAGGTAAGAGATCTGGGAAAGGACTGAATAGGAAAAACATCCCCACAGAGAATTTACTGTTCTATTAACAAGTGAAAATACTTGCAAGGCTTCACTAATTTCAGATTATATGGAAAAGGAAAACCAAGTGAAACAGAGATCAGTTTGCTTAACAAAATAAAATTATGATGATGTATTTAATCAATAGGTGACTTGTCTGGTGTTGCCACTGACTTTGCAAAGCACTTAACAACCCTTCCATTCCCAGTCCAAGGACATATCCAACTGATCTTAAGAACATTCGGCAGCACAGAAGGAACATCTCTGCTGCCAAGGAAGACCAAATAATCCTTCTGCAACCCAGCAGGGAGAAAAGAAGAGCCAGCCAGCACAGTTGGTAGTCAGTGACCTTTACTAAATACCTGCTATAGCTGGTAAGTTTTATCAAGCCAAGTGCAATATAGTGTAGGAAGTGGTATGTCAGTCTTCCAATTAGGACTCAAGTAGAAAGGCAAAACACAGGAATTAGAACTTAGTTTTAAAAGGACAAAAAACTTTGGACTTGTCTATAGAAACAGCTCCTTCAAACACCACCTGTTATTTCTATTGACAGCTGAAGAGCTAGGAGAACATAATCAGAATAAACAAGTTTTAAAAATATTTGTATTTCCAGTTTTTTTGCTTGAGTCTGAAACAAGGCAGAAGTTATGTTAACACGCTCACTGTGCACAACTAAATTATGTGCTTCCTTCTGCATTTATAATCAGCGTAGGTCAAACACTTCATAAAAGCCACCCACACTAAAGCATCAAGAAGTTTTGTAGGCAAACACAGTTATATTTAAAAAGTAGTATCAAAATGTAAATAACAATATTTCTCTCTGGAAAATTCAGTATTTGCTAAATTATCTTTAAAAACAAACTTTATTTCTAAAATTAGATAGTGACCTATTTCCAAAATCAACCACTATTTTTAAGAGCTGTTCATTTACATCAAAGTATGCATATTGAGGAAAACTTTAAATTAGAAAATACTCAAAAGTATCTTTAAAGAACCATGAAACACTTGTTACATCTGCTTTTATCACCCAGATAATTGTATTCATAACAAATTTATCATGCAGCTAATTTAACTTGTCTAAGTGAAAATAAGATGCACTATATTTGCAATATCTAGTCTCAGGGGCCACATTTCAATTATTCTTCCTACACAGCATAATGACATATAATTAAATTGTAATCTTGCCAAGACAATTTTACACATTTCCTGTAAATACACAGATCAAAGCAAACTTATTAGCAGTTAGAGCATCTATCATCCTCCTAAGTCACTAATCACTTTATGGCAGCAAAGATAACCAGCCAACATATATTTAACATACGCTGTCCTTACACTGCAACTTCTCTTTCCCTTTTTAACATTGAGCAAGCATTTTACTGAATCTTAATTGACAATTTAGGTTATCAGCACAACTGATACTATAAAAGTGACCCATAATACACCATGAAGTTAGAAATTTATAGGATAGCTCAATACAAATTTTCAGTTTTAAGCAGTCCTTCTACAGAACACTTGCATTTGTTCAGAAAACAAAATGTTACAATTACTGTAAAAATAAAGTTTAATTTACTTTAAAGAGCTGTTCATTGATTAAAGCCATCAATTATGTTATAACAAGGGTCAGATTCTGACAATTAGTTGCATTTTTTTATGATGCAAACCAGCATGTAGACATTGATCAATTCAGATTTATTCTACACTTCAATATACACGTATCAAAACAGAAAACAATACAATGCAGGCAAACCAAGTAAATGGGTACCTTACCATACTTAGAGTTTACAGAAGACAACTTTCATAGCACATTACTACTTAAATCAACATAAACCTCTATTTATTGAAGCAGAAACACTTTACTTAAAAGCTTACCACTTAAAAACCTATACCCACCTCACAAAATAATGTAAGCTTGTCATCTGGTAGAAGACCATTAGCTTCATCTAGTAAAAAATCTCTTCGGATAAATTTCTTAAAACCCCAGTCCTTGCCTTGCACAAATCGATACGCTCTTTGGCTTTCTGATAAAACACAGTTACGTACAAATAAAGCAAGTTAAATAAAAATATTAACAAATAAAACACAAGATTTCTATATTAAGTGTTAATCCAAAATTTAATCAATTTAACACTGTTGGATCGTATGTGTCACATTTTGAGGAAATCCACCAACTGATTAAACTTTTCTTTTTAATGTTGTAGTAGTGTTATTTTTTAAAACACTTGATACAACTTAGCAGAGCACAATTTGCAATTCAAACCATAACATCTCCTTAGATGTTATCTTAGGCACCATCCAGCAAGAGAGAAGTTTTTCAGTTAACATTTAAGAATGCCAAAGCATCAAAACAGAAACTGTTCACAGGGAAGTACCATTACAATGAATTTGTCACCACAAATGCTTTCTGACAACGCTTCTGCAGTTGTCATAACAATCTGTTTTGACTTCTTCCTGAAATGGAAAATTTTGTTTCACAGGTTGAAATTATCTTGTTTCACATGTTGAAATTATTTTGAAATACAGTAAAAGCATTAAAAAGCAAAATAGAAATAAAAGCTTTCAAGGAACACACTGTTTCTTTGGTCAGAAAAAGATATTCTTTATATTTACCTTTTACACACAGTTATGATTTTTTTTTTTAATCCATCAGATTCGTTGTGATCACACAATCCTTTTTTTCTAGTTCTAATGTTCACAGCTGGCAAAAGGGTTCCCAAGGTCATATTAGTGCAAATACAGTAAGATTAGTTATCTGACATGACACATTCACTGTAAGGTGGCCACTTGTTCCACAAACTGACCCACAGGAAAGAGCACCACCTACTTTTACAGGGAGCTAAACTGTAGAAAAGATGTTATTTGAGAATGGCTTTGAGAATATATGTAGAATAAACCATATTCTGCATTGTATTTAGAAAAATTGTTCAAAATGAAGAGAGCAACGTACTTCTGAAATCATACTAGAGGAATGGGGAAAAAAAAATAATCTCAATAAGAGTTCTCCAAGACAGAACTTCCCTTCCATTCCAAAAAAGCTGGGCAAGAAACATGTCACCATTTCATTTGCTGTCTGGATAGGTATTTTAGCCTTCGGGAAAACAATGTAGAAGTTTAAGTCAGCAGTTTGTTTTAAAAGCAAAGTACTTTTCATGTCAGAATCTGTTAAAATATCATTTCTTCTACAGCATCCAAAATAAAGACATCAGGCAAGTCAGACTTCTCTCCAGTAGCATTCTCTACCTTGGTAGCATCACTTGAGCACGTGACACAATCATATGTTGGAAAACATACTCCTTGTCCTGGTTCTGGCCAGGATGGAGTTAATTTCCTTCCTAGTAGCTGTGGTTTGGATTCAGTAGGAGAATACTGTTGATAACACACCAAGTTCTAGTTCTTGCTTAGCAGTGTTTACACTTAGGTCAAGGACTTTTCAGCTTCCCAGGTCCTGCCACTGAGGAGGCATAAGCCTTTTGCAGGAGGTGCACAAAAGCTAGGAGGGGGCACAGCCAGGACAGCTGACTCAAACTGGCCAAAGGCATATTACATAGCATGTGATGTCATGCTCAGTATGCAAAGTCAGGGAGTTGGCTTGGGAGGGACGCAGCTCGGGAACTGGCCGGGCATTGGTCAGCAGGTGGTGAGCAACGGTGCTGTGCTTGACTTGTTCTGTATATTCTTTTAGCATTATTATTATTATCTTCCTCTTCTGTCCTATTAAACTGGTTTTACCTCAACCCACGAGCTCTACTTTTCCTCAGTTCCCTCCCCCTGCCCAGTGGGGGTTAGTGAGCAAATGGCTGTGTGGTTGTTTTAGCTGCCGGCCGGGTTAAACCACACCACACATGTAACACGTTGTCCTCACTGCCCATAGCTGCAAAAATGGTATTCGTAACAGTTTTACACTAGAATTAGATCAAGCAAAATACGTTGTACAGGTTTTGATTGTATTTTTTTTAATTCAGTGAAGAACCACCCAGGAACTGACAATGCAGGAGGTGTCTCTGTCCCCGTCACCTTATCACACTCCTACATTCATCCAAACCCCCCCCTGACCCATGCAGAGCACGGCAGCACAGGGAAATGCATTTACTGAAGTGCAGTGCAGGCTTTGAGGGTAACAGAACAAACACAGAACACTGTTCACATTTTCATATCGCACGCCAAGGAAGAAAAATCGCTGTTTTAAAAAAAATTGTTTCAATTTTTGGCACAAGGATTAGTGCTTTCGCATTTTTACCAACTTGCCAAAAACTCACAACAAATCTCATGGAATTCAATGAAAAAATTAAAAGCAGAAAATCACATTTTAAAAAAGGTTCAAAAATTTCTTCTCCACATTCAACCCAATTATTTGGCAGACGTAGATTTTACTGTTATCAGCCAGACCCAGTGTTAACGCTCTGAAATTAAGTGATCAGTAGCAATTTAAGCGTACAAAGCCACAAAAATAAAGCAGCATAAAAGTGTAAATGTATTTTTCTTCTTTCTAATAAAGTTAAAATATTAGTTCATTACCTATTTTAGACACAGCTTCATCACTTGAAGCAGCAGTCTATGCATGAATTATCAATTTACAAAGGACATCTAAAGTCAGGCATCATTATACTGTATAAATAAAAACAGAACATCTCCAGAAGCAGATGGTAAATGGCTGGAAAGTCCAAGAAATAAGATTTCTATTGGCAGTTTTCCAAAATGAAAAGATGTTTATAATTCCTGTAGTGCCAAATACAGGACAGCTACTATTGCAGAAACTGAAGACACAGCTACTCGTAGATAATATATATTTTCTGGGAACTCACTGCAACCAAGTGCCCGTGAACTCATGCACATTGCGTGGGGAAGAAACAGGAGTAATTAGAGCGTGTGTGCAGTCGCACGGCTATGTTCTCCTTGGCCTCACAGCGACATGGTGGGATAGCTCATGCCACTGGGGTGCTGCAGTGGGCGAGTACAGGGTCTCTGGGGACGCTAGGGACCCATGCTTTACATCGCTCTGCCTCGCGATGGATGATGAGGAGCCGAGTGTATGGTGGGGATCAGAGAGCGCAGGCCAATGTGAGCGATCCTGCTACAAACCTCCTGATCAGGAAGAAATCGATGATTGGGGTCCTGGTGGACAACAAATGAACAAGAGCCAGGCCCGAGGCAAAAAAGGGCCAGCAGCATCTAGTGAAGACTAGAACAAGTTGCCCAGACAAGTTGTGGAGTCTCCATCCTTGGAGATACTCAACCACAACAGGTCCCAAGCAAACCTCTCTAGATGACCCTCCTTTCAGCAGGGGGTTTGCACTAGACAGCTCCAGAGGTCCCTTGCAACCTCAAAAATTTGGTGATTCTATGATTATCTCAAATTATTTTTTAATGCACACACTGCAGTTTCATTTGATGACATACACCAACTCACTCCAGACCAGAAGACTGCCTCAAGCCAAAATCCACAATCCATCAAATGTATAAGAGTGTAGCTTTGTTCATATAAACTCCAGAACCAGGAGGCTTGCAGAGATGAAAGTAACCGAACACCATCACTGGAAGTGGATAAGTTGAGTGAAAGATACACATTTCCTTTCCTTCCAAAGTGTCCAATCATTTAATTTTTAGATTTGAACTTAGTTTTGTGAATTTACTTTAAATATAAGTGGGTCTAATCACATAAGGAGAAAGGGGTACAAACTTTGGGTACGAGTCCTGGAGAACTATAGATTTTTTTTTCCCCCCCAAGAAATTCAAAATTTGCAACAGACTAGACCCTTGTCCTGGTTTCAGCTGAGAGAGAGTTAATTTTCTTCAAGAAAGTCAGTATGGGGCTGTGTTTTGGATTTGCGCTGGAAGCAGCGGTGATAGTGGAGATGTTTTTGCTGTTGTTGGGCGATGTTTACATAGAGCCAAGGACTTTTCGGCTTCTCGCACCGTCCCACTGGCGGGATGGCTGGGGGTGCACAAGGAGTTGGGAGGGGACAGACAGAACACCTGACCCAAACTGACCAAAGGGGTATTCCATACCATATGACGTCATGCTCGGTTTATAAGGGGCTTGGGAGGAAGAAGAAGGGGGGGGCAGCGGCGTTCGGAGTGATGGCGTTTGTCTTCCCAAGAAACCATTACGCGTGATGGAGCCCTGCTGCCCTGGGGATGGCCGAACACCTGCCTGCCATGGGGAGCGGTGAATTAATTCCTTGTTTTGCTTTGCTTGTGCACGCGGCTTTTGCTTCACTGATTAAACTCTTGTATCTGAACCCACGAGTTTTCTCACTTTCGCTCTTCCGATTCTCTCCCCCTTTTCCAATGAGGGGGACTGAGCGAGCGTTTATGTGGTGCCCAGCCAACAGCTGGAGTAAAACCACGACAACCCTGCAAGATCTCTTAAGTCCTGAAGTAGGAGGAAGGAAGAAAAGTAGACAGATTCTTCATATACAGGACTAGCAACAGCACAAACTCAGTGCAGACCACCAATAAGTTACACATTTTCACAAGAATTCCAGCTTCCCCAAAACCAGTTTCAAATGAAGGCTGTGCTTACAAATCCAAAGCTAAGAGCCATACATTTTACATATCAAGAAGGCAATTAAATCAAATCACTGATTATTTCAAAGTCTTCTAATTCCCTGGGTACATGGCTCATGTCTTTAAACTGATTACAGTGTAAATCAGATGAAACAGACCAAAACATTGTAAAGAAGTGTCAGAAAAACCAAAACCCACCACGCATGTTTATCCTAATTAACTATGGAAATCAAACACTTACTTCCACTGTAGCTAGAAACAAAGCAAATACAGCCCTCCTAACAGGAAGCAAGAATAATCTGATAGAAAAACTAAGTGACAAGAATCTGGAGTGACGGCAGCTAGTAATGCGCTGTAATTTATACTGCTCAGGATAGAATTAGCAGGGCTCAGTGATCAGAAACGTGTGAAACACGAACAAGATTTTTAATTACATTTCTAAGAGGATATTAAAAAAGATATTCTAAAGTTTATCTCAGTATTAAATTCTGTTCTCAGCTGAAAAAAAATTACAGCACTGATTTTCTTTGGGATGTCCTTACAAATCCACATGCAGTACATAAAGATTCCCTTACCCATTGCTTTCGTTTCTTCTCTTTTAGCATTCAGCAGGGAAAATTTGAATTTTGCTCTGACTTCACTTTTTGGACAACTGACTAAAAGCAAATATAATGACAGGTAGTCTTTGCTTTCATCATCTAATCCCTTTGGATTCACTCTCAGGCACCTGGAAGAAACGCAGAAATTGTACATTTTTAAATCATTTCCAGAATAAATTGAGAATTATTTTTTTTTAATAAGAGACAATGATACATGCTACCAAACCAAATATTTCCCTTATGGTTGTTGAAACTTGAAAATTAGAACCAACCCACAGCTACAGTACAACTTAAAGAAATGTTCAAGTTTTAATATTTACTTGTAATTTAACTTTGCAACTTTTGTGAGTGGAAAAAACCCACAAAACATGGCAGCTGCTAGAATAAAGACCTTACCACTTCATTTTGTCATTTGGCCCTGATGAAAAGGTAGAACTCTTTAAAACTTCACCCATTTCTTCTCGGCAAAAACTGAAGTTATTAATGGTCCACATGTAGGAAAATTTTACTACTTTAACCTGAACAAAAGACACAGAAAATGTCAATAAAATTTAACTTATCAAGCATTAACTATGAGAACTAGTTAGACTGTCAGCACAACTCAAGATTTTCAAGTTAGTTTGTGTGGTGTTTTTTTTTTTTTAATTACTGTGACTAGAAAATAAAGCCATTGGAATTTATGTAAATTACCTGTGTGTAACACCAGCTTTCAGCCACAGGTCCACTGGACATCTCCCCAGGAGGAGGTGGGGTGGGAACCCTTGACATTGCCACTTATTGCGGGTTTATAGTATCAAGATAGCAATCCAAACTTCAGTAATTCTCCTAAAAAAAGTAATTCATATGTTTTGTTCACTTCAAGTGGGGGAAAAAAATTAAAATCCATATTTTGCTATCCGTATTACTCTGTTTACTAAACAATGCACCTGAAAACTAAACTTGAAGAGGACAATGGCTTTGGTTTTAGACAAGCTAGGTGTCACACATTAATGACCACTTGTTCTCAAAATCTGCAGGCTGAATCCTCACGCAATACTTTATAAAAGCGAGTGCCTATGCATCATACAATAACATTATTTCAACATCGTCTTTGCAAATTACCACCTTGATCACTTGAGTCATGTTCTAACTTTCTTCAGGATCTTATCCTTTGATTTGGAGAGTAACTAGGGTCCTGTGAGCACTCATTAGTACCAATGCGTTAGTTGTCCACACAGGCATAACTCAGTTCTGAAAGAGCACCTACCCGTCTGCAAGTAGAATAGGTTCAAGCAGTCCTAGGATTTCTCAAGGGAGGGTAAGAAATTAAACTTGCATTTAAAGTCATATTTCCTTCACACACCTTTCATGGCTGTCTCATTTTTTAATACCAATAAATTCGAGTGAAGGACTACAATCACCACAACCATATGCTCATTCCCTATCAAAGCCCAAAGTTTAAGTCAACTTGCCAAATCTGAGGAACTTTCTAGTAGCAAATAAAGCAATTTTGTTACGGTTTATCACCTAGCAGAGCACTACAATTTCTCCCGCCCATCAGCAATTGAGTCATACACCCAGATTCATCACATCTAACTACAACCTCCTTGCACTAGCCTTTGTGCACAGCTAACGCAAGAAGGTGGGCCTGTCGGAGGGGCCGACGCTCCTTTAGGTAGGGTTCCTGCCAGAAGCACAGCTTCTCACTGAAGCAGCTCCATTGAGATGCTAAAACAAGTGAAGTGAACCCTGATCAAATGAGATGAAAGTCACAATTGTTTCTCCCACAGAACGTTTACTACGAACATTTTGTTAAAAATCTCCTGTGTTGCTAGAACATCAGAAGACTACAGTCTTCCTGCAGCATTTGAGTGCTTCACCATGTAGGTCTTGACTTGTGACAGAACAGCATTAACTGTCTTACTCAAAAGATGTGATTGCACACCACTAATCACGTTGGAACTCTTCCTTCGGGGATGGGCAACACACTTTGCCACAGGTTGTGTGTTGGTAAGAAGACACTGCAAGACCACGGGCAATTCAGTCACAATGTGAACGAGTTTTATTCCTAAGGGAAGAATTCTCTCCGAATTGCTAAGATCCTCAGTGGATGCTTTCCCTCCTGCCTTTCTGGTACTGCTTCCCACTCGCTTGTCATCTGAATTAGCCCTTCCACATTAAAGCCTGCTGACATGGGAATCGCTCTGAATCATAATGTATAAAACCTTGAAAACAAAACTAATACTTAGTTTTTACCAGATGAGGAAGCAGATGCTATATAGTCAGATCCCTTAACAGATCTCTACTAACAGCTCTACTACGACCAAAAAAAACCAAAAAAACCCCAAATGCAAAAACATTGAATAGGTCTCCTGCAAGATATGGATCATTAAGACACTGAAGTGTAATCACACATAATTCAGCTGTCTCTCATAGCTGACTTTTTTCCCCAAACAAAACTTGTATGTATTTATGGCAATCTTCAGTATTTAATCAGTACTTCCCATAAATGAAAACTAGCAACCCTAAATCTAAGAAACGGAATTGTTTACTGCGTACTTTTTTAAGCAGCAATCACATGGATTGTGGAAACTGTGTTTACATGTGAATATTCCTCTTTCATAAAGCAAATATTAGTACTTTATTACCATTATTTCTGGAAAAACATCCTACTCAGTGGTAACAAGTGAAGCTGTTACCCAAATACATGATGGATTTTATGTAGAACCATATCCTGAAAGCACCTGAACAGCTTACCTCAGCATTACTGAGCCCTACTGCTCTTCTTCAGTTCTCCAAAGCTAAAAACAGGAAGAATTGCAGCCCATTCCTTATTCTGCCACTTGCACAGGATGCACAGGACTGTCTCATCTCTAATCTGTTCCTCAATTCCTTCAGCCCGTTAGACCAGTCAGCTCCCGGTAACCATGCAGGAGCAGATCTGAGCCAAGTTTGCTTTGAAGGGGTCTCTAAATTGAAAAAGGCTGAAAATAGCTGCTGTATAGTATCCTCTTTAAAAAGTGTCCAGGGACCTTATGCCAGCTACCATTAGTTACCTGTCCCCTCCTGTCTCACAGCCAAATCAGCTTGATTCACCGAGAATTTAACCATCTTTGCTTACAGTTATTTTCAATTATTTTCAGGTCCATCTGCTGTCTGGTCTCTGTACCTGTTCTGCCCAAGGCATCAGTACTTCAGAGGCTGCTTCCACCTGCTGCATGGCTTTTATTATTTACTTCAGATTCTGACAGAAGCCATGATTTTACATAAGTACACTTTCCAGATCCTTCTGAATAGCTTCAGCTTTTTGTAAAGCTTCCCATTGTAGCAGTAGAACCAGACAACGGATTTTCACGAGCTTCTGATATGTCTTTGAGAAACAGATTTGCACCTCACTTTTTCTGGCATGGATTTACTATGCAAATCAAGTTTTTAGATCGAGAAAACTGGAAGAAAGCAGTAACTGTAAATACTTGGTATCATACTGGGAGCCTGTGTTGAGAAGCAGTCTTTATTTTTGTAATATGTCTAGATATTTTTAAACATGCCTGGATTTTTTTAAAAAGTAAGAAAACAACCAACAGCAAACTGAACAATGGAGAACAAACAAACAGAGCATCAGTCGCTCTGGGAAACAGTTTAGCAGTACTGCGGATCTGCCCTTCGCTTTACTCAATCCATTAATCAGGATTTGGGTGGGGATGTGGGGATATTTACCAAAACTATGAGGCAAAACAGAACACAAGCTCCAAAGATGTTATCATGAAGTGTAGAGGTGCTTGGGGAAGGAAGGATTTTTTCCAGTCCCCAGGCTGACACCCAGACTGAGTAGGCCACTGATGCGTACCAGGACAAAGTGGACCTCAGGTGGGCAGACTGAAGGTGAGAGGAAAGATGCGCCTACAGGTTCACCCTTCGTTCTACACACTGTACTCTGCCCGAGGAGAAGACTTTTAGAAATACTACTTTTTAGAAAGTGTTTATGAATCATTGATAAGCCACCGTCATCAGCTCTGACAAAAAGGTTTTTCAAGTACCAAGCCCTCATCACAGATCAAATGGTTGGGAACAGAGCTGCAGTTCACAAAACCAGTCAGAGAATGATTGGGTGGAATTAAATCAATGAAGTGCAGGAAGACAGGCCTGTTATCTTCAGGATGAAACAACTTAGAGGGACAATTTTCATGCTAGAACCAGCATTTATTCCTCTGCAAGCTATCACGAACAAAGCATCAGAGGTGACAGGACATTATCAGGTAATACCTCGCAGGTGTTCCAGGCAATGCCACGCCTGCCTGGACCTGGCTTAACAAACCAGTCAGTGTAGCCACTGTGCCAGGCAGAAGTCTGGGAACAGTAAAACAAGTTTTAGTGGATAACGGCAAAGGAAGTTTCTGCCTTTCGAAATGGAAATTAGAGATGCATTTTTAAGCATCAAGTACCTTTAGTTTTTTAAATGAAGCGATATACCCATGCTGAATGTGGTGCAGCAATCGGTGATCTTACTGAGAGTTTGCTTTCACTGCCTTACTTCAAAAGAGGAAAGAAAAGCTCAAAGGGATTTTACTTAACCTGCTCTCCCAGATCCCAAACATGATGACCTTATCACTTCTAGATCTCTTAAGGAAGGTACTGGTTTCACCTGCTAATCACTCTGCCAAATAGACTAGTCTGTTAAATCAGGAGAGTTGAGTAGTACTTGCAGAGCAGTAATGGGCACGTAGGCAGAAAAAACATAAAAAAAGAATTTCTTAAAGCAGACTTTATTTAGGAATTGACTGAAGTACTCTACTAGTCAAAAAAATACTTGTGTTAAACTTCAAGCCATCTGAAGTTGATTATAGCTAATTAATCACCTGCACATGAGTGCAAAGAGAGTACAGACTACCCTCCATAAAGCATACTGACACTAAATTTCATCAAAAACTGTACACTATACCAGCTCTCCGTTTTCCCAACTTTTAAGAGATCTCAAGATTCAAAGCTACTTCACACACCAATACAACATGAATTTCAAACACACCTTGTTTCCCTTCCCAGAACATGAGTATTTGTCATCATCACTCTAAATAAAGTTACTTTTCATCCTCTTAGAGCTGGACAAGCACATATTCCTAGGCTCTTACATATTGTGTCGGAATCATCTCAACTTTTTCACTGAAAAAATGACTAGCTCATTAAGAAAGCACATAAACACGCAAAGAGGAATTATCTACTTCCCCAATAATAAACCCACAAAACGCTTCAGATACCTATTTGAAGAACTTACCATCATCTTTCACAAGCTCTCAGGTCTCAGAGTGGAAGCTCAGTGTAACAACCATATCCTAACAGTTCTTTCAGGGTAGTAATAGTGTAACCCGTGCAGGTGGGCATGTTAACCTGGGACCACAGCAATGTTTTATCTTTGCATTTCAATAAGGTATTACAGGCCACAAGCTACTCGCTGGAATGGCTAGATAAACTGCCTTCTGCAGGACAGCCAGCACACCCCAGGGACCCCAGCCTGCTCCCTCAAGAACAAGGCGGCCAGCAGGCTGGGAACCAGGTAGTGATCAGTTCCTGCTGACTCTCTTCTCTCTGATAATCCTTCTGCCAGGGCTTGAGCCTCCAGGACTGAAGGGTTTTCCTCCCAGGCTGGCCATATTTTGGCACATCATAGGGCTTCCAACACCTCATCACATCATATAACTGAATGCAAGCGAGTCGAGCATGGAACTTATTCCTGAGTCTTGTCCAGAAAGTGAGTAACAACGCAACATGTAACAGTCATGTCGTGGTGCCCTTCTAAACCCTGGTGGCAGAATCTCCGCGCAGCCCCAGAAAGAGGCTGTGGAGCCTGTCCTGCCCAAAACAAACATCAAACATCTCTAACCAACAAACTACTTTGAGCATTTAACAGCTGATGTAAAAGTTAGAGTAACTTACTAAGAGTGACAACACTAATACCATTCAGCAGTCTCTAAGCAAGGACTAATAAATGACCATGCCGATAAATCCCACAGGGACATACTGCATATTCCATTGGAATGGTGACGCTCTTTTCCTGAACAGGGCTGGACGTTTCCAGAAATGCAAAGCTGTTATGAATTAAACTTTCCCCTCCTTTGGAAATACTGCTATTTCATCACTGGCTGAAATAAAAGATCACCTTCTGAAGGTTAATTGGCAAGTAACACCCTGTTCCTCCAACTTTTTTCTTCCCAGTAAATACATGATTCAGAAACCAACTATAGCTTGTCTAATTGTACAGCCAAAACTTTGGGGTTTTAAAAAATCTGAAGTGAATAAGCCTTCCATTTCATAAAATTAGTTTCCAAAAACCCACTCAAAATAAACATGCTCTAGCTACAGAGATACCGATTTCATTTCCTCTCATCAAATGATCACCAGTGAAGAAAGCATTATACATCACGTTAGATTACGTATAATACTGTCTGTCAGTACTTGTTATTCAAGAAATCAGTTTTGTTTTTTGAATTACTGAGGAGGTAAATTCTGGGGGGGGGGAATATTGAATTGCTTTAAGGTGCACTATCATCAGTTCTTGAGTGAGAGAGAATACATTTATGAAACGAAAGATGGAGGAAACAAATCAACCAGATCAAAATGGTTAAATTTGAAGTGAAAGACATTTTAAGGCCCAAGACTAAGTTACTTTTGCACTCCCCTATCTCAAAGAACACTCTGGTTGACTTGTGCAGTTCTAGGTAGCATCAACTCCTGAAGGCCAAGCTGTTCCAGAGCCAAGAAAGCCAGGTCCTTTTCTCCTTGGTCACAGGAGGACTTGTGCAGCAGCCACCCATCACCTGGGCCATGCTTAGACTGTGGCAGACTACACTGGCCTCAACGCTGCTCAAATCCACAACAGACATTCTTTCTTGCTGAATCTCAGAGACTTAAAAAAAATAAAAAAAATCCAGTTGAAGAAAGAAATTCACCCTTTTTTCTGTTTAAGAGTTTGTCTTGTAAGCCAGTTATGCTAACAAAAAAATCGTTAAAACCTTACTAGTAGAAAAAAAATCTGAACTTTGTAAGAGATAGGATTGTTTCTTAATTAGCAGGATTTGCATTTCTTCACAATTGATCTATTTGAAAGAATTGCTGTGTATTTCCTATATAGCTAACTATTAAACTAAATCTTCTGCTGGATGATATACAACACAATAACAGACATTTGAAAGGTCTATTAAGCTTAGGCAGTTTTCCAATTTCTTCAGTATCATCATTTGCTTCAAGATATATCTAGAAAATTTAAATGCAGTGTTTAGTATTTGTTGAATTTAATCCCTATCTATCACTGCACCATTTGAGTGAACAGTATTACTAATACTTAACACAATTGCAGCCATATATATCCACCTCAATAAGTTAAGGTTGAAGATATACTACAGTTACATTATTTGTAGTATTCCTAACAAAATGTTTCCTTTTCAGTGCAAGCAGAATGAAATAGCAGCTGGGCTACACACAGGACACTTACTGAAGAAGAGGTCTATAACACTTGTGGCCTGGATGATCGGGTAGTGAGGTGGATTGTGCACTGGTTGGAAGGAAGAAGTCAGAGGGTTGTGGTCAATGGGGCAGAATCTAGTTGGAGGCCTGTGACCAGTGGAGTCCCTCAGGGGTCGGTGCTGGGACCGGTGCTATTCAACATCTTCATCAGCGACCTTGATGAGGGAACGGAGTGTACCCTCAGCAAGTTTGCTGATGGCACAAAACTGGGAGGAGTGGCTGACACACCGGAGGGTTGTGCTGCCATTCAGCGAGACCTAGACAGGTTGGAGAGCTGGGCAGGGAGGAACCTGATGAGATTCAATACGGGCAAGTGTAGGGTCCCATGTGCTGGTATAGAATAGAATCATAGAATCATTAAGGTTGGAAGAGACCTCAAGGATCATCTAGTCCAACCATTCCCCCACCACCTATTACTCACTAAATCACGTCCCTAAGTACCACGTCCAACCTTTCTTCCATATAGTTCCAAACCCCCTGCCATGGGTTGGGGACTGACCTGCTGGAGAACAGCGTAGGGGAAAGGGACCTGGGGGTCCTGGTGGACGGAGGNGAACTGCTAGAGAGAGTCCAGCGCAGAGCCACTAAGATGATCAAGGGAGTGGAACATCTCCCTTATGAGGAAAGGCTGAGGGAGCTGGGTCTCTTTAGCTTGGAGAAGAGGAGGCTGAGGGGTGACCTCATCAATGTTTATAAATATGTTAAGGGTGAGTGTCAGGAAGATGGAGCCAGGCTCTTCTCGGCCTCACTAAGCGATAGGACAAGGGGCAACAGGTCCAAGCTGGAGCATAGGAGGTTCCATGTTAATATAAGGAAAAACTTTTTCACTGTGAGGGTGACAGAGCACTGGAACAGGCTGCCCAGAGAGGTTGTGGAGTCTCCTTCTCTGGAGACATTCAAAACTCGACTGGACACATTCCTGAGTGATGTGCTCTAGGTGGCCCTGCCTTGGCAGGGGGGTTGGACTAGATGATCTTTTGAGGTCCCTTCCAACCTCTAATATTCTGTGATTCTGTGAAAAGGAAAAGTGTTTGGGGGTTTGGTTTTTTTTTGAATATTAATAAATGCTCACTTAAGTATATGTTTGCTCTGGAACTGCACAACAGCAACCAAGTCTACACAAACCTAAACCAGTTTTGGGGCTTAAATCATAAGCTCTGGTTGCTCCTACATGCTTCACGCTTACGATCTCACCCTTGCTCAACCCTGAGCTTCGCTGGAAGCTACCACCGAGCCAGGAAAAACACACACACTTCAGCGACTGCACCACAAGCTGATTTATAACCCTCTCCACAGTTCTCCAGTGAGAAAAAAAGAAATACCAGCCTGGACTGGACTGTGACAGCTGAGAAACTACGTATACATCCTGTGAGCCCTGCTCAAGGGACAGCAAACTCCAGCAGAGACAGGGCAGGCAGCCGGGGCCAGAGACATCTCAAAACAGCTGCGACTAAGACTAGAATTTAAAAGCACATCCTCGAGGTGGTTCCAGCAGAAAAGCCCCAGCAAGGCAAAATCCAGCCCGTGTGAAACACCCAACTTCTCACCACGGGTATGGTGTTGTAGCCCTAACTGATAACGTTGATGTCAGCAGCTGAAAATTAGAAAGATTGTATTATTAGTTGTGTACGTGTATTTTTCAGGCTTTTCTGAATTTTCTTTCCTACCTTTAGCCTTTGAAAAATAAAGCCGAATTTTACCTCAGCTGAAAGAAAACCTATCGCCCAGCAGAGGTTGAACTGTAACTGTCTAGTTTACATCAGCCAAGATTATTAATAAGAATCCCTCAGCATTAGCCTTGCATTATTGTTCTCTAATATAGGAAACCCATTGCATTCCATATTAGATAACTTAGATGACTCCTGTAGGGAAAGGTCTGTGCATTTCCCTGGAGAAGAAATGCAAGATTACTTTCTACAGCATATTCCAATTTCATTGCCCAGTCTAGTTTTAGAGGGCCCAAAAGATGAGTATTTCCACCACTATTCCTCTTGGGAAGCTATTCTATGTGAATAATCTATTGCTGTTGGGTTGTTTTTTTTCCTGGTATACAGCCAAAGTGATCTTTTCCCCTCCTTAGTTTCACTCCATTACTCTTACTCAAACAAATCATTGGCACGTGAAAGTATATTAAATGAAGACATTTTTTCCCTAAATACTTTAGTTACAGACAATCAGGAGTTCACTAAATTGAAAATGCTAATCTTGACTTTCATTTCTGCATGTGAGAAATATCCCTATTAGCTAAGAGAATGTTGACTTTAATTGTAACAAAGATATCTTTCTCCAGCAGATATATTTAGTTTGGGGTGTTTTGTTTCGGTTTTTTTAAATTTCCTTTCCAAATTCGTAAGGTTCACAAAAATACACTCCGGAGACAGGTGCTTTTATTTGCTGCAGAGGTGTTGTACAGAGCAACAGCAGCATAATGTTCTCCTCATTAACCTCTGCAGATTGTTATCACCTGGAAAGTTCACACTGACATGGTACAACTGCTTTCAGCAGCCAAAAGTTCATACCTGCAGATGTTATCAGGAGAGGTTTTTGGTCATTCGTTTGTTGCCTTATTACCTATCGTAGCAAACAGTGAACAAATTTGTGCACCTTCATGGAAATTTTGAGAGGTAGACCTCATCTCAGACCTGTTTTATGCTGCTTACAAAGAGCGTTACACTGTGTGCAAAAAAAAAACCAACAACTGATACTTACATGCTGGAAAACAGAAAAAACCTACATGTGATTTCCAAACCCCAAAAGCCAGTTCTGCCAGAGGACCAAACTGCACTTGATGCTCGTTCTCCCAAACAGACTTGAAACTGAACTAATTTCAACAGACTGGGGATTAAGTTTCATCCATGACAGTTGATTAAGCAACATCCAAGGAAAGAAAGGTAGGTCAAGAGGTAGAGCTGCACACTCACTTGCTCTGGTGAATATGGAGTAGGAATCTCTCAAAGTGTAACGATATGAAGACCTGACGAAATCTATGAAAGCAAAACTTGGCAGCTCTGTTTGGACTACAGCTAAACAGGTTTACACCCAGAGGTGAAAAAGGAAGTCCTAAAAGTTCCCAGAATATCTTGAGTTGGAAGGGACCTGTAAGGATCATTAAGTTCATCTCCCAACTTCAGTCCAATAGAGACTGGTGTCATAAGTTCAAAGACAAGTACATGATTACTCCTACTCTACTGTTTAAAAAACATCCAGGTATTAGTAGTTTTGCTTATATTTTTGTATTTAATAATAATTCCAAAATAATCTGCTTAAGATACATTTTTCCATAACAAAAGTGATTCAAACCTTTGCAGTTTCCTATGACCTTGCCCACTTACAGTACAGTCTTACTTGCTCAAGACAGAAGAAAATTTTCAAAGCATCTCTTATCTCTAGACAGAAAGTTGAACAAACTCAGCAGCCATAAGCTTTTAAAATTATGGATTAGAAAGAGTAAGTCCCCAGACAAAAAAAACCCACCAGTATTCACTTTTTTCCTCACAAAGGTTATTTCTTTAAAATTAGTTTAAGCATTAAAAGATTTCTATAGCTTTCGATTTCCATAGAACCATTTGACGCCTCACAAGAAAAGACTACTCAGCAATAACCACCCCTTGCTCTGCAACACCCAGCCCTGCCGCTTCCCTACAGACTACAGAAGTCACCACTCTGATTTTCAACCTCGGACTGCTTACCCGGGGTGGGGGGGAAAGGGAGCAGGGGATGGCGCAGCCTTCAAAAGGCCTACACATCGTCTGCTCACCTGACAAAACCCGTGCAACGGAGGCTTAGACTACATGCACAACTACAGAAAAATGCTGTCTTGCAAAAAGCAAGGTGCAAATGCGTAAAATCTTATTCATGCCTTGTTGAACAGATGTTTGTCCACATTTCCCCCCCGCCCCCCAGCAGAGTCTCTTATGCCATCAGTCTGTTCCCCTAGAGGTTTTACTGACATTTAAAAACAACACTAAGGCAAACAGGCTGGCATAGGGCTGTCAGAGTGGCCTGGCTAATCTGGGCACGGTTAAGCAGATTTTAGTTTGACAAAGATTGGTAAAAAGCAGTAAGTTCAGTCACACCAAACTCTTTGTATTTACAAGCTGCTTCAGCTGCTTTCAGCAGACTCTTGCTGGCAACACACTCCACAAACCACCACACCGTGAACTACTACTGCAAAGTAGGCGACAGCAAGTAAATAGATGTAGTTTCAGCTTCGGTGCTGTCAAACAAGGCAGACCAAAAGCAGACACAAGTCTGCTGCTTTTTGCTTCTGTCCACATGAGACACAACCCCACTGTGATTCATCCTGACGAGGCCGCCTCGTTAAACGTAGCGCAGCGCAATGCCTGTGGTGCAGCCACGGAAAATTGCTTTCACAAAGAAGAAAAACAGAAGGAAGAAATGCAATTTAATATCAGGAAACCAAGAAGTCAGTTAACACCAAGTGATGAGCCCTGCCTTTACAAGTGACTCTGGAAACCTCTGTGAAGGCTTAGACATTACAATTTATTAGCTCCCGAGACTAACAGCTGATGATGCTACTGCGTTGTATTTGTCCTCTTGCCACTCAAGTGGGCGAGTCTCACAATTCGTGGAGGGGATGGCACATTTCCAGCACAACTGGTATTTAAATTATTAAAAATTATGCCTGGCCTGTAATACAATATTCAGAACTACTGACTACAGAATAAAGGTTGATTTTGCTTGATAATCCTGTTCATATAGCTAATCATAGCAACCAACTCTGGATACAGTTTACCATATACAAGTTTTGAGTGGCTTACTGCCTATGTAAGCTTTTCTTCCACTTCTACTTACATCATAAGTGCAGGTTTCCTCCCTGCACCTTTTTTTTAAATAACAACCACGCTTTAGGAGAACATTATTGATAAGGCATCTTTTGTCATAAGCCAGGAACTCCCCTAATCAGAAGCCTCTCACGGGAAATAGCATTAATTCAAGTCTTCCAGATGTATTTACGGCATTGGTTTTTTTCTCAGATCAACCACCTGCCCGGTGTATTTTGCAAAACTTGCAAAAACGTATTTATGCAAACTACTTCAGCGTAAGAAGTTCCAGTTTCCTATAAACTGTATCACTCATCACAACACAAATATTCTTCTGCTGCCATTTATAATTTTGCTATATGCACATAAGTAACAAGCAAAATCTACCTTGACGCGTTCTGCAGGGAAATCAAAAAACCCATCCAAACTAGGTTTCATACATTCTATTCCTCCGGAACCACCACATGCCAAACGCAGTACCAGACCTAAGAGTACGATCGCACCAACTTCAGCACAGCAAATTCTATCAACCTACAATTATCCAAAGAAGCTAAAAATTCAGACAATTTGGTTTCTAGTATAACATTTCCAGAACCGAAGTAGTATGACTCAAGTTTTTAAATGAGTTCATACAGCCTGTAAGCAGAACTTTCCGAATGTGTGAAGAATCACCTAAAAATAGGTACAAATCCAGATGCATGCAAATAATTGCTGCAATTAACTTCACACATGCACCAAAGTCACAACACATTAGTTGGCATGACTGTATTTTGTCCTGTTACAGGAACAGTTAGTTAATTTGATATGTAAATATCAGTGTGACCACTAGTACACACAATGCTCATAAAAAAAGGAGTTAAAGTTTAATATTTTAATTACATATTGCTCCATCCAAAAAGCTGAAGCAAACTACACCAAGCACTTATCTAAATTCATTACAAAACAGTTCTGATTTTATCTTCAAGAGTTTCAATTACAAGCAAACAAGTGACTCTGAAATTAAGCTCAGTTAACAAGGAATCCATCCGTTTTAAAATTTAGGAAAAATTGCCACCAAAGAGCGCTGTTTCCTTGCTGAGGTAATGTCTACAGAGTAAGTAATTCAGAGCTCTATTTTGTTAAATGCTGCAGACAGTAAACAAGTGCCTCCTCTGCAGAATTTTAAGAAATTATTAGCTGAATCATTAGATTCATACATGATTCATTCATACATTAATCATTAGATTAATACATGAAGCATTCAAAGCAAAAAATTACTTGTATTTAGATTTCATTTCAACTGAAACCCGTGATTTTTTACTTCAACTCCGTATATTGAAAACGGCTGTCCTTCACAAGCTACGGGCCACGGCGATGGAGAAAACAGATCCATCAACCAGAAAATTAATATGAATAAAGAAAGCCAGGAAAATTAAAACTTTTCCCCAAACGCAGTTTTCCAAAGAAAAAAAATCAACATGAAATAGAGAACTAGAAAGTATGACACCAGAGGAGAAAGCTCTAGCAGCTACTCCTCGGGCCAGAATGGAGTGCTGCACCTACACGTAGTTTCAGTTGTTCAGGAAGCAACAGCTGACGCAACTAACCCCAAACCCTTTTAGAGACAACCAAGCCTAATTTATTTTCCAAACATTTAATACACAAGAATACAAGCCATTTGAAAGAAATCAAGTGCAAGTCATCTCCCCCTCCCCACCTTCATGTCCATTTGTAACCCTACTTTTGAACTGATTTTGCAAGTGACTTGACCAACTGGTAAATGAGCTCTTGGGAGGGGATAAACATTAAAGGAACAACCAGGAAGGAGGCCGGGAGAAAGCTTGGCTCTCAAGTTTCACCCAGTGATCCTCTCCACTCCACAACACAGGCATGTACAACAACAAGAGGTTCCCACCCTGTGAACTTTGGAAGTTTCCCAACTGCTGGAGACATTTACTCCATGAGTAGCACCACTGCCTACGCCAAGAGCATTCTTCCTGGCACACAGTTGCTTTTTCTTTCTATAAAGCATCCAGTTAAATTACGCATCAAATGATAATTCACCTTTGAACTACTTAAGTCACAAAGTAGTGCAAAGAGCAAACGTCACACAAATGAAGGTGGACGGAACTAACACAGGCTGTTCACTACTCAACTGATAAAGTACCACTAATTAAAGGCTAACCAGTTGCCTATGCTAAAGCCATCCTACAGCAGGAGTAGAATCAAACTAGAGCTTCAAATAATGCTTATCAGCTAAGTGAGCTGAGATCTGAAGTTTGTTTAATTTAAAAAAATTGTCTCAAGAACACTTTCATAGGCACATGAGTAAATTACCATCTTGCAAGCGCTCACAAAACCCACCAGTTTCATTCCATATAGCAATGAAATCAAGGGAGAGCACATTAGACATTTCTAAGGCTTAAAAAAAAAAAAGGTTCCAAGTTCATACAGCAGCCTCTTTTAGAAAGGCAAGAACTCAACAGAAATTCTTCCCCCCATTCACCGAGCACTCAACTTTACGTGAAGTCCACTTTGAGATCACTCAGTCCATCTTTAGTCTCTGCAGAAGCAGTATGGAAAAGAAACTAGCTTTTTTCACTAAAGCAACTATCAAATTCTGGAAAAAACATATTAATTTGGTGTCTATCACCTCTTTTTGATGATTTCCACAGAAAGAAAAAGACAAATAACCAACGTAAAGTGGCAAGTATAATATTTTTCACGAAATTCAAACGATAAATGGCTTTTGGGAGATACAAGGCAGCATCAAGGATAAGCAATCTAATTCAGGGAATTTGTACCTCTGAGCTCTCTGGATTATTCCATGCCAACGAGTTTCTCAATCAGCTGAAAGAGTATCTCGCTTTCCACTACATTTCCTAGATGCTATATGCAATCACTGATCACAAGAATGTTGACAGATACATGATGCTTGCGAAGTGATTCCTCGTAAAGAACATAAAAAAACTTTACAGCTGACAAAGAATAATTTTAAACCACGCAACCAAAAACCACATCGGAAAGCTATTAAACTTGGGTAAAATGGGCTCGTGAAAGTTGAGGGGGTTTCTGTTTAAGCTCAGTCCAATACTGAACATATATTCCTTGTCAGAATTCAGCCCCATCACACAAGTTGAACAGCTAAAACATTACCACAAAAATGAAACATTATGCAATACAACACACACTCCATATCATAGTATACACACTACTTAAGAAACCCACTGAACAAGGGCAAGTGACCATCTCATCTTGGTAACTACTGCTACACGAAATTGCCACTATGAAAATACCTTCACTCCTGACACAGTTGCAACAGTTCTGCCCTAAGTACTGAGCACAAGCTGAAAGAAATTTCCTACTTACATTTAAAGGGACAATTCCACTACGAATCCTTTTGATATGGGTGCGACAAGAAGAAATAGAAACAAAGCACCACAAGGATACAAACCAGAAAAAGAAATCAAAGCAAGAAAGGAGTCTCTTGTGAATATGCACGCATTTTGCAGAGCAAGCAAAGTGAACCAAGAGCTAAGGTACGAAAGCCTCTTGGACAGGACATCTCTGATGTGATGGAGCAGGCATTTAAGAGCCACTTAGGCAAGCGCATTCTATTTTGTCCTAAAAATGCGGGGCCCCGAACACACATGACAAAACGCAGAGCCTGCCTGGCTACCCAACTGCTCTTCTCCTCAAGTCTGATGACCTCTGCAGAGTCAGGAGAGGGCTGCGTGTCCCTCCAACCTCAGCATGCCAGCAGAATCCTGAAACCATGCAATTCACACAAGTTAATACATCAGCAGTACATCGTTTTGCTGCCCTACCATTAGTGGGCTGTGTGGCAGATTAGCCGGCTTGATGGAGACAGTTAGGGAAGCACTAACTGTGAGTCTTCAGAATACAAAGTGCTTTAATACCAGTAGTAAGGGAAGACCTAAAAAAAAAAAAAGAGGTGGGAAGGGAATGACACCAACACTTTTCAAAGCACTAATGTTTTTGATCCAGGGCACAGTGTTTTGAAGATCACAGGATTTTATGATTAAAAGTATCAGGTTACTGCTCTTAATGAGTGTAACAATCTCATTTGGATTTCCTTACTCTTAGCCAGGTTTTGCCAAATACGCAGGAAGCAAAATGGGCAGCATGCTGCAGAGTGGTTTTTTTACAGAAATCCCTGTAAGAAGCACCAAGCCTGCCACAAAAAACTGTCAGAAAAAAAAAATATCACAACCACCCACTCGTTGTCAAAGGGGGGTGGAAAAGGGATGGGATAGTTTTGTTTTGCAAGACACACAGAAGCCTACTTCTGAGCAGACCCCAGAACCTGGAAACAAATTTCTAACCACAATCATTCCTACAAGGGCGTAAGAGAAAAAAGTGAACAGATAAGGTAGAGATGTGAAAAAGCTGTGTATAAAAGAGTGGGAAAACAACAAAAGCAGACAGAAAACCGAGGAAGAATGACTAAAAGGAGGAGTCAATGAGATCTACACTCAAGTCCTGACTACACTACCTATCACTGTCCTCAGCTATTTTAACTGGTGCTGTTAATGACAACTGGCTTCATTACCTCTCCTGTGCGTTTATATTTAGGTGCTTCCAAAGGCTCAAAATTAACAGTTAAACACAACATACAGGGGAGGAAAAAAAGATAAAAAAAGTAGTTTTATAATATGTGATTTCAATTGAACATCGAAGAACTCTAAGCAATTGACAGTTGAAATCAGTGATTAAGCCAGAAAAAAAACTGGTGGCTTTTCAAATTCATTTTATATTTGCTCAAGTTTTTAATAGCAACAAGTAGCTCACGACGCCTATGCAAGTTCAGAATGTAATTCTTTATTTTCACTGTCAGTTTAAAAGCAGACTGCAAAGTACTGAAGTTACGATTTTGGCAGAAAGCTGTTTCAAGGCAATATAACACCAAGGATATTTCTGGGTATTTAAAATCTCAGGTTTCCAGAAGAGAGTTAAAAGTAGTTTCTGGTGATGTACCAAACCCTGCCATGTTTGCAGCTTTATATACAAAAGACATATTGTTTAAAAATTATTTTCCTTTTCCTGAGCAAATATCCACTTACACAGACGGGGGGAAAATACTGTACAGTAAACACACACTGGAAATCCTTCACAAACGCTTACATTTCTCCTGATCACACGTCCCAGAAGGCCTGGGTAGAGAAGGCAGGTGAAATCTTTTCAGTAGTGACTAAGTGTGCCTCTAAAATGGGATTTTTTATTAACAGGAATAATCTTGAGTTGTAAAAAAAAAAACAAAAAAAAAAAAAACACCACAGAAAAAGGAACAAAACCTTTTCTTTCTTCTTAAGCAGCTAAACAAAATGCCTTGGCAGTCATACAAATGGCTCAGCTTCAGCATCACTGGTACAAATCCCTCTAACATATGGGATATCTATCAAAATAACGCGTTCTGCGGAACCGACAGGAAGGGGAATGACCCGGCCTGGCTCTCACAGATCGGTCTTCCTGGCAGCAGGTCAGAAACAATCCTTTTTGTCCAAGCGCTGTTTTTATAACTCTTAACACCGTTTTAGGAAAGAAGTTGAGAATGTCGTCACAAACCAAAGCCACATCTAAAAACGCCCCCTCGGTTTCAGCACACGGCAGCTCACCGGCAGCGCTCCTTTTGCCTCCTCCCGGTCTTCACGCCCCCCCTCAGCCCCCTCCTGCTCTCGAACCGCCGAGCGCGATGCCAGTTTTACCGGACCCCGGAGGATTTCAGTAGATGATGACATCACCAGGTGAAACCCGGCGTCACCCAACTCCGCTTCCCGACCGCGCATAAAATGGTGCTCGGAGGAACCGCGCACGGGCTTTCCAACAGCACCCACTTGCTGCTGCAGCGTCCCCCAAAGTTTGCCGCGGCCCACACAAGGGAGCCAACCCCCCCCCGGTTTTATTTACTTATTTATTTTCCCTTACGAGGCGAGGCCTCCCCAGCGCAAACTGCCCCCTCCCAGCTCCGGGCACCAGGGGCACCGGCGGCCCCGGGGCCGCCTCCCC
>VWZZ01007196.1:25989-54327 GCA_013399095.1 Psophia crepitans | reverse complement strand
TGGTGAGCGGAGGGGGCGGCGGGACGCCTCTGGGAAGGCTGCGGGTGAGGAAGGCGCTAGGCGGGGGGTTGTCGTGTGAGCTTTGGGGGGTCAGAGTGCTCCCCTGAGGCCAGTGCCCGGTCAGCACCGCCGCTGCCCGGCTGGTTCACGCCGCGGGGCGGGCCTGGGCCTTCTGAGGACTGCTGGTTGGTTTTTTTCCAGATGAAGTTAAGCTGAAAACAGCACTCGCGAGCCCCACTGGCTACCGTGGGGAGCTGACAGGACGCAGCCCCACGCAGCGGCTCCCCCACGCGCAGTGCTGGTGGTGGGTTCTCGGCACCGTACCTGATGCACGCTGGCACACGCGTGGGCTTCCAGTGCCTCTGAACAGCTCCCTGGCAGGGGCCCTGCTGTTCTCTCCCACGTTTGTTCACCACCCAACAGTTTTGAGAGTTGTGGTTCAGATGGGATTTCTTTACCCCAGGTGGAACGCATTTCGCTAAACCGTTGACGTATCTTCCTAGTTCTTTCCAAAAATAAATGATGTTATCATTGGTAATTCCATATACAGTACTGCAGAATTCTTTGTGGAGGGCTGGAAATAAGCACTTTGTTTTGGTTTTCTGAGGGCCAAGGCTTTAAGGAAAATACCATCTATGGAGACAATTAAGACTCAGTGACACCTTAATTGCCTCCCTTGTGAATGAGCGCTGAGAATACGTCTACACAGCATTGTGCTGCGTAAGGATACCCAAGCTAGCAAGGTCTCAAAATCAATACAGCTGCATTAGTGAGGCCCTGGATAATTCACCCTGCAGAGAAAAACTGCACTGACGAGGCCAAATTGCATTTAGTATTACTAGTTCACCCAGGGTTATTTCAGGAACCTGACGAACATTGCCCTGTATTTTCAGATGGCTCAGCATTTTTTATTTGTTTGGAGTCTTTTTCATACCAGTCCTTGTAGGAAATAGCTTTACAGCCACCGACAGGACTTACTCCATCTAGGTGAACAGGACGCTTGGAGGAGGACCAGGCTGTTACCTTTTATATGACCCATTACCTGGAAGAAAACGCAGTGTGGCTTTGTGGGTTGTATGAGACATAAGTAGAACACAGACTCTCAGGACTCTTGGGAGCCGAGCAGCTCAGTGCTTGGAGACGCTATTGCAAATGGGAAGTGAAAAATACTTTTCCCAAGGCAGAATTCAGTTTCTGCCACTGGAAATGAGGGGTGCATTCCTAGTTCTCACTGAGAAGTCTGCAATGGGGATCTTAGGATTTAAATAGAGTAATTTAGCACATAGGAAAAGCAGTGAGCCAAGTTAATCTTCATATATAGTAACTACCATCTCCCTTAAATCCTGCTCTAGAGAAAGTCTACAAAGATGGATCATTAACAAAAGTTGTGAAAAACACATTCGTGTTTGTCACCAGACAAAAGGTGAGATTACATCTCATGCATCCCTTGGGCTGAGGAGTTCTCCTGCTCACCCTCAGATGTATAACGCTCTTTGTGTGGGCAAATGCCACAGAAGGGTGTGTAAATGGTTGCCAAGCGAGCCAACTAGCACTTTCCAGATCTGGAATCCCCAGTTTGTTTTAACAGAAGTTTAATTTATTTTCCTGTACTTTTCATCCACTGCTCAGTCCTATTCCCTGCTATTCCCCCTTCGATTCCCATTTTTGTCCCCTGAGTTTGTGTCTCCTCTCAGAGCTAAATTGAAGTGCACCATATACAGTACCGGCCTCGTGTCACGTTAGGGTGAAATACTGTCGCATTGGGATGCTTCAGTATTTGCATTATGGCGGCACTTAGTGGGTTATGTGAGATAAGTGGCCCTTTATGCCAGACATTTTACAAAACATATGAGACAAATGCGGAGTTTGTAATCTAATTAGGACAGAAAATGGTAGAGAAAAGACAGAGTGAAATGATTAAGCACGCTTACAGAGCAAAGAGTCTGGCAGAGACCAGAGGTAGAACAAAACTTTCCTGCTTTCAGAGTGAGTGCCCTAGATTGTACCTTCTCAAAGCAGGCAGAAGGCCCCACAGGAATATGCACTTTACAATATACACTACTCTCTGGCAGAAACGTGGGGGGTATTTATACTTTTCAAAGATTTTCAGCGAAAGGTGCTATGCTACTTATTGTCTGAAAAGAGATTAAAGAAGAAGAAAAACACTGTTGTAGACATTCTTTCCTCCCAACTTCCACTGCAGCAGAGCAGTGCTTCCCTTACACTGTGGCAGTGCCATCCTTTGCTGGGAAGTCCTCATGTTTAGAATGGAAAGGAATGGAATAGAGTAATACTTCAGTTGGAAGGGACCGACAATGATCATCTAGTCCAACTGATGATACTCCGCTACTACAGTCAATCTGGATCCCTTCTTGAGGACTGACTTTTTCAAACACCTTACCTAAACAATTCTTAGCAGTTTCTTTATCACATAATTTTACTTAAGAATGCTCCTGGAAAGAATAAGGAAGCATATTAACATGCAGTTATAAAAGCATTAGTATTTGGAGATATAAGTGCTCTGGTCTGGGCAGGCAACACAGCCTTTCCTCTTTCCAGCGTGATCACGTTTCAGACTGTTGGGACTTTCATCTTAGATAAACCCTTCGAAATGCAAACTCTGTCTACTGTATATGAAACATCAGATACCCGCTGCTTCTGTTTGAAAGAGAGAATTTATTCTAGGTTACTGACCAAATTTCCTCATCCTTGTTTTGTGATATGAGGTGACCTGTCTGAATTCAGCTGCTGTACATGGTGATGGTAACTCTCAGAGCATGTGGAATGGATCGTTTTCAGTAGTAGGCATATGAGCAGTCCCATAGATTTAAGGGAAGTGGCTGAATATGTAGACATCCATTTAAATAATTTGCAAGATGAAGTTACAAGTGGAAGTCATTTCCCACCCAATAGGTAGCTACATTTCAATGGGGAAATTATATACCCTAATTACAGATTCATTATATAAACGTCTTTGAGACGTTTTCGGTGAAAGGAAGCATTATGCACACATATACATGCGCGTAAGCACAGTGATGCAATACATTTTCAAGATTCACAAGATTATATCAGTAAAATAAGCTTTTTGAAAGAAATTCAAGACAAGAATATTAATCTATTTTTTAATCAACTTGATTATTTTTATGAACTTATGCTAGAAAAATTAATGGCAAACAACCCAGGGTAGTGTTAGTGTCACATGGTTTCTATTTTCCTTTCCTGTCGTCCAAATGAGAGCACTTTCTGGAGGAATCATGATAAATCTGTAATATTTTATTCTACCCTATTTACTTTTAAAAGAGCAAGCAGACAACATTGCAAATGTTCTGCCAAGATGTATGGGTGATTTTGCATTAAGTAAATGCAAAGCCTGATCTAGCTGAGATGAGTCACAATTTTATGGACAGTTTTAAAAGTGTATAAAATTTCATCAGGGAGGTTTTTAGTCTTTTTATAGTATAGTGGCTTCAGAATTTGAATTGCCTTCTGCAATCTGAAATTCCAGAGTATTAAGGCATTACCCAATTTAGATTGACTTTTCCACCTTAACTGCTTTTTTTATATTTTCCTTCTAGATTTTCTTCCTGAAAAGGAAAATAATAAAACCTGTTAAGCTGCAGCAAACAACTCATTCCTTACAAGTTAGTGATACAGCTCTAAAATTATTCAGTAATGTTTCAACAGAATGGGTCTTCACTTGAAAAGGTCAGTGTTTTGAAATCAGCACTCTTCACTGTAAAATACATGCTAATTTTGGCAGAAAGATTTTAGCAAAAATGCAGCTTCTGCTGAGGGAGGAAGGTGAGATCGTATGAATAAACGGTGTTCTGGTGGCTACGGCAAAGAGCCTGCCAGTGCTGGGTGAGTCAGGTTCAAGTCGCTGTTTTTCCTCATTCAGTGAGAGTTTTAATCTCCTGTCTTTCACATCGCAGATAGAACCTTAACCACCAAGCTACTGGCTGATACGCAATAGGAATCTTCCGCGTTCCTCCCTGTTTATACTTTGTATAAGCAAACAATTTTAGCAGACACTTGAACTTGGAACTTCCAATCTTTGCCCGAGCTCTGCAGCTGTTCTGCCTGAGCTTCCCTTTCTTCTTTCATTAAAAACAAATAAATAAACACTTAAAAGATTTTCAAGTGAAATGTGAAGAACATTTGAGTTTTCTAACTTTCACCAGGCAGGCAGATGTTTCCCACACAGGTTTAGCCAGCTTTGCAACACGTTTTAGTTCAAGGAAAGCTTATATGTTAATAGTGTTAAAAAAGAATTATTAAATGGGATTTGCTTTGTATTGCCATGTTCCTTTCCCTCAATTTCACTTTCTGCATTTATTTACTGTTACATCTTAAAAAAGTGGAAAGGACTTCAAGGCAGGTGTCACATCTTCCTGTGGGTATTTCTTTAACGCATAAAGGGAGAAAACTCACTGGAGACTGGTTGCAGCACTACATGGCGTTAATTTTTCTGCAGAGTGGCCTGCTGCAAATTGCTGACCATTTTTGGTTAGTTCCTCCTCAGTGTTCCCTAACACATTATCCCCAGTTTCATGTCCAAAAAATTCCCAGATTCCTTTCAGCCATCCACCTCTCAAAATCTTCCACTTTCTTCCTTATTTCTCCTTAACACACATGTAAGTTGTTGAATACATTCATATTAGCTAGAACTCCACAACTATGGCTGTGTAAGTGTGTGCTGTGTCCCAGATTCTTTCCACTTTACTCTCTCTTCACTGCCATTGTAGTGTCATTGAAGATCACAAATAAGATCGCAAACCAGTGGTACTATTTGATATGCTCAGTAAGGCAAAGCTGACTAAAACTGTGTGGGAAATACTTACTCATCTGGTGAAGGTTTTAGGAAAGTCTTGAGTTTTTTCCTGAGTTTCATGACAGGACTTGGCTCAGTTGTCTTTACACGTAGTAAAAGCCCAATATTCCTTCTAACTTAGCATTTTATAGGACTGAGCTGTCATAGTTTGCAAACTTAGCATTTCTAGCATGGAGCACTAAGTAGATATCTTTTGATAACTAAAATAAACCTGCACTGTCTGTGCTATTTTTTCTAATTTTTCAATTTCACAGTCCCCCCAAAATCATAATTTACACAACCATTTCACCACCATTAGCTATAATTGATCTGGTCTTTATAACATTGAAGTAGTTAAAATCTAAGAGTGCAGTTTTCCTCCAAATAAAGTTAATGTAAAAGTGTACTGGACAATGTACACTTATGTATATATGTATATAGTAATATATGTGTATAATAGTAGTTAAAATAATGTAACCTCTGCAAGAAGTATGAGTTTTCTCTTGGAAAATCTTCTAAGCAGAATAGTTGCTCAATTTTGCTGAAAAGATATGGGCTCGCTGAATTTCATCTCTAAGAAATATTGGAGATTTGTATAAGAAGTGATTCACTGTTGTTATGAATAGAAATAAGAACATATAGCATGTCCTGAATACCAGGGGAAAAAAAGAAAAAAATCAACCCCCTTTTCAGATTATTGGAAGGGTACCAATACAAATGCTAAATACTGAGCTGAGACACAGAACAGCCCCATGGTGATTTCTAATAAAGTTATGCTTGAGATTTGAAATTTTGACATATCCAACTTTTTCATTTTAAGACAATACAGGAATTTCTTATCTATTTATTTTGGCATCTGTTTACATTTAACACCTTTTTACATATCAACATGTGCTTTAAATACTGTAGTTCTCATGAGCACAGATTTTACACTGTTGATGTTTTCATCTAGTTCGTTTCTCCTTGCTGGCAAGCATTTTGTGTCTCAAGACATTATGATTCATAAGCTGAATAGCTTCCTTTTGCTCTGGGATTCAAGAGACCAGCATGGAAATATCCTATTCCTGGAGCAAAAGCTCAGATGAATAATGCAGTATGACTAGAGTGCATCACTCAGTGATGGGGATATTCTGTCTGTGTAGATAGCTTAAAACTGCTGGTCAGGAAAAGGTAGATTAAGGCAGATAATGGTCTTCTGAGTCAGATTTTCTGTGGCGTAAGAAATATATAGTGATAAAGCAGTGTTCAAATCATTTTGCAATACTGTAATTGGATGCAAATTTCATTTGAGATTTTAGCTTTCAACTGCTTTACCAAATTTACATAACACAAATGCTAATTGGTGAAGAAAATTATACAGTAAACACTCATGCACATTATGCTTAGACAAGGTCAAAATCCCACTTTTATCAAAAGGTGAAAGTAGCTCCTTTTTTTAAAACAGTCTATTGACACCACTGATTTGGAAAGACTGGAGATTTTCAGTAATTATACATCATGATACAGCATATTTGCATGCAGGTTTCATTCTGTGTCCATTAAAAAAGAATTTTCCATGGTTTTCCCATACATACATTAAAAGCCCAATTTTCTTGCAACTCAGCAGTTGAGTTGCTTAATTTCTTTTCACTCTTTCTTGTTTTATACTTTGACTAATTTACATTAGATATTTGAATTTTTGAATCTGATCTTTTCATGTGGCTTTTTTATGCCTGAGTAGCTCTATTGATTTCAACAGAATTATCCATAGTGGTAGAGAAGCTGGTTCAGTAGTGGTCATACCCAAAAAGCAGGAATTCACTGTGGAACAATTACAATGTATTGTATTTAAATGCGGAAAATGTAAAAAATAGTTCCCTACTGAGTCCTGGTGACAAAGGCCAGATAGCTACCAGACTGGACAGATACTTTGTGTTTCAGTTCTTGCATAATTAAGAACTGGAATGTTATATGTCCTTTGAATTTTAGTATTTCAGGGTGTTTTTACAAGCATATAAGGTAGTTAATTAAAAAGAAAAAAAATTAATTATCTTCATCCTGGGTAACTACCTTGAATTGCCTTTAAGTGCCAACAGAAGCTTGAAGATGAAGGGTGTATCTCAAAGTCATGGGCAATCATGGCTGAAACTCTAAAAAATATATTTGAAAAACACAGTCAAAGATCAGTTTTGTCATCTAAAACATCTGTTTGGTCCTGCAAGTTTTAAGATAACAGAAGATGACAGCAGCATCTCCTCAAAATGAAGAGATTCAAAGGAAGCCATGATCTCATAAACACAGAATAGCTTGAGGCTATCCAAGGTTCTCTGAGTCATATCTCCCTAATGATAATTTTAAGGTCACTGCTGAATATGGTCAGTTTATTTTGAGAGGCAAGAAACAATACCTGGCAAGAAAGAAACAGAGATCAATTGGCAGAATACATAACTCCAGTTAATCAAAGTGCCTTTGAAATACTTTTGATTTGTAGCTTTGGTATTTTGTTGTTCTAGAAATCTGTTCTAATTTTTCATCCAGTGCTCCATGAAGAAGTCTATGAATTCCATAATGTCTGCATAGAGAATGGTCAAGTTCTACTACTTTGATCAGTCTTTACTGACGAAGCTTCATCAGCCAGTGCCAAGATTTATTTTTTCTACATATTACTGTCAGTGTGGCTTCTCCAAAACATCTTGTGCCAGAATGAATAGTGTAATGGTCTTTAATATGTTTTAAATAAAGGTTTACCCACACTGTTTTAAGAAATGCGTACGTATCCATCTCCAGAAGGCCAGCTCTCTAGGAAGCAGTGCTATTGTAAAGACTCTACTCCTGCGTGTAATGGAAATATGTAAGTTCTCACCTTCTGCTGTGCAACAGAAGGATCCACACCCACTGAATACTTCCGAGTTTTCTAGACATGCGGTCCTATCTAAACTCACTGCATGGCATCCCTAGCTTCTACTCTTAGGAGCTCAGAACTGCCTTCCTTCAGTCCCAGGAAGGACTGTGAGCACTGAGCCTTGAAGTTGACAGAGAGCTAACTCTGCTTTTACTCTGTCAGTACTATATGCCGCAGGTAATTTGGCTTTCAAAATGTCTAACATGAAAGCTTGTTCTAGGAAAACTGTAACTGATCATCAGAGACATGATTCTATGATTCTATGATGAAGATAAATAATTCCCAAGACTTGTTTTCATTAGCAAATCCCACTTATTAACAGCATGATCTTTTTTCCAGTGAAGGGAAGTTGTACTTACCAACTCTTTATGTCAGTTAATACTCCCTTTCATTTGCTTCTAGTTCCTTGACTACTCTTGTACATAGAAGTGGATAGGTCTTATAATGGTGTGCACCTTGTCTCAAATACCTTTACACCACCTTGGGAATTTGACTCTTCTCTACCTAAACGAGCAATCACAAAAGGAACGTAAAAAACCAACTAGTTCATGAGAGCTCCTCATCAATGGCAAACATATTTACTTATGAAAAATGTGGATGGTGACATTGTGTTTCTGTTGGCATATTTAAAAAGATAAGTCTATCAATACTTTTCTTTGAAATAAGTAGAAAACTGTGGTTTACATGCAGTTCGCCTCTTTATCAGAGTATTTCCGTTATCGAATGGTCAATGTTACTTGTTCTCTCTGTGCACTGAATAATGGAGCCCAGAAATGCAACTGAACTTTCCGAACAAGTATATACAAGAGGAGTGGAGGTTTGTGCAGACACGTTTATACAGATGAGGGGTGCCTCCGAGGACTTGCCCCCAGCACTTCAGAGTGTAGAACTGCCAGAACGGTTCCTGGGAGCACTTCAGGACAATGCTGAAAGAGAAAAATCTCTGCTCCTGAAAAAGTACACTTTAATTCCTAGAAAAGTTGCAGTTATATAATATGGCACGCTGGTTAATAAAGCCTTAATTAGCTTTTTTAAGCCAAGGGCAACCTTAAAAGTGTGGGGCCTGTTTGTAGGCTATTGCTGTTTGTGTCGTTCCTGAAAGGAAGCATATTAAGATTGGTGTTAGTACCAGCCATGATGATAAGTCTTAGGCTGAGCAGCAGTGGTGGCTGACAACCTGCAGCATTTGAAGCTTTTCCAATTCACACGCTGTAAGGAGCCTTTAATGCAAGTACTAAATGGGATGGCACTTCGATGAGAAGCACCAGTTGCAAGAGAAGAGTGTAGATGAGACAGCACAAATCCATATGCACATGACTCAGACATTTGCCACAGCTCTAGGATTCCTGTAAGTAGTAGATAAAGAACAATTTGATTGTAAAGCTTGAGCTGTTACTTTTGAGCACTCTCTAGATGACATTTGATATCTTTGAGCAGATTTGTGACACCCACAACATGGCAAGAAGTGCAGTTAACGAGGTGAAAATGCAGCACCTACGGACAGGCCATCTGGTCACCTTCACATTCAGACCAAAAAGAACTTGGATGCTATCACTAACAAGAATTAAATCTTACCACAAACTGACCTGGCCATGAAAACGATGATGAAAAAAAATGAAGATAAAATTGGGGGTTTCTTTTTTTCTATTTTTCTTCCTGTACTTTCCCATTGGGAAGCAAGAACAAAACATGACTGATACTGTTACTAGGAATAACTCCTGAAATACTGGAATGGGTAATAAGTGTCTGATGGGAACTGTGGCCTGAGACAGAATGAGGCTGTAGAGTGGAAAGGATGAAAACATTAATAGCCATTAGTGCAGAGTAAATACGAGAGATCAAGGGGAAGGAACCGGGAAGCAGAACAGGCAGCACTGAGAAAGCAGACATTGCAGTTCAGTGTCGAGAACACAGACAAAAAGGCAGGAAGTAAAATGCTTAGTCTCCAAATATTCCTTAGAGTTGTGTGGACAATGAAAGTATCCCAGTGTTACTTCCCTAAAGGAAATAAAAGTGGAAGCACCTGCAAGCACATACAGAGACTACCAAGAAAGAACACAACTTGTGTGACAAGAGTGTCTCCAACGTTCTTCGTACGCACTCTTGTTATCCAGGAAAAGCCGGCTGCTATTTTTGCCGCTCTGCAGCAACACCAGTAATAACTTGGGTTCTGGCTGACTGGCAGAGCTGCGTCTTATTCCAGCAACACTGATAAGTAAGTGATATGTGACCACGAGAAGAGAACTTCAGCATTGCAAGACCAGTGGTCTGGCCATCAAAAAAAATTCCTCATAAGATGATTACGTTGTTGCCTGAATTTTTTAACAACTGGCACAGAAATGCCCTGCCTTCCAAGAAAACTGCATCCCAAAACAACTGAGTAAATCTCAGACGAGCCATCAGCTTGACCCACCACAGAAAAAAATAACTTTTTTTTCTAAAATCAAGTTACATGATTTAATCTTTTTTTAAATATACATTTTTCTTTTATTTTAAAGTGAATTCTAAAGTATTTCCTAATAAAAAGCCAAAACTAAATAGTTGTATAACATAGACACAGAATGTTTCGCTGTTCTAAAATATGTTGGCTTCTCTCATTACCTGCCAATTTTAGACATAACTAGAGAAAATTTGTCTTAAACCACAAACAACTTTGGTTCTGTTCAGTCTTTTGGCAAATAAATAAGTGTTTGTCCAAGGGAATCAGGGAACACGTGCCACAATAGTGAAAAAATGTGCCGTGACAGTGAGTAGCGGCCAGAATTCACTGCTCTGGAATAAGGAACTGATTCCACTTTGAACATGAGAGATGGGACAAAGCCTGAGTTTACAAAGCTCTCCATGAGAACCAGAGAGTTTGCAAGTCCTCTGTGTTGGAATGTTTATGAAAACAAAGCTCTGTGTGAATTACTGTGCTACTTTCACACCTCACATCTTTACAAATCCCAGTCTCTGTTCTAAGAAAATCTCACAAGTGACACAATTATAAAAGTAGACTGACAAACATTTAAACTGACAGGACATAAAATGTTCTCAGTTTAGTAGCTTGGATGTAAACTAAAAGCTGAGAAGACAGCACACGTTTCTGCACTTGAAAAACTTCCCCCAGAATCTTCTTTCAGGGACAGCTTGAAAAGACAAATTGTACTGGAGTTTTTCAATCTGTCACAGTAGAGGACAGCCTCTGAGCTGTAGAGAGATGCCTTCAAATGAATCATATATCTTTTATCTGAGAATTTATAAACCTTTCTAATTCAGTTGTGTTTTTTTTCTCTCTCTTTGAATATCAGAAACACGCCATCCAACTCTAATCCAGTACATACTACCAAAGCAACCATATATCCAAACCAAGTGTTGGAGTAACTCATTAGTTGAATTTTGTATATTCTTTTGTACTAGTTCTCTCCTCAAAATTGAAGCGTCACCATAAAGCAAAGTGAGGGAGTATCCATGCTTTAATGGGAACTCCAGGCTGAAGATGCTAGCTCATCATCCAGGCTCACTGGATCTCATCAGAAAGAACCTACAGTACAGCTGAGAGGTTATTGTCTGTCTCGCAAGAAGAGAGAATATGTGTAAGACCCTACACAACAGGTTAGTTTTAAGGCTAATGAAAAACTCTATCAACTGACTGAAAGTACGTGGATTTAACATGGGAATTCTTCTGTTTATGAGAAATCTGCATCAGTGCACAAGAAGTCTCGTCACGCTCTGACTTGAGGCACAGAAGATTGAAAAAGAACACAGCGTTTTCTACCAAATGATTCAGCGTAAACTGAATAACTTCCTTGGTGGCTGCCTATACAGTACTCATCTATGATCATCTGTAGTTGTACTTTCATATGAACTCTGTTCTAGCACGCTGTCATGGGTCAGATCCTTTACAGTTTGATAAAGTTCTTAAAAATGACCATTTTACAGTTCGTTTTCTTCTCGTTGCGATTTCTTTTGTCAGGAACTATGCGAACAGCAGGTTTTGTTTTCTTTTCCTTGAGGAAGGTTCATATATACTCTTTTTCAGTTAAGCATTTTGCTTAACTGAATCACTAAGACTTTCTGTGAAGTAAGTGAATAACGATATTCATGTTTTATAAATTGGGAAGCTGAAGAACAGAGGAGGAAAGTGACTTTCGTGGTGAGTGGTACTGTGAGTGGCAAGACTGGGAACAGAAGGCAGAGAGCTCTACTGCCAGTTCCAGTATAATCGATGGAGACTACTGCTCCACGGGTGACACCCCTACATCCCCACACAGAGCTACATAAAAAACAACTTCAGCAGAGCCAAATCAAGCATTCACAACGTACGAAGTGATGAACTAAGGACACTAATGTAAATTCCAGTCTATAGGCACCTGTTCTAGTCTGTATCTTTCCTACCACCCTGCTTTTCCTCCTACTGCAGACAGCATTGAGCATCATCTTTTTCCACAGATCCCAAGTACTGTATCATTGCCTGATTCCCCTTCAGCTGCACGAGCCTATCCTATCCCAGAGTGCTGCAGCCCATTCAGACTAGCTGTAATAAGAAAGTCTAAATAGATTTGTTTAAAAGCACTGGCTGATGCAGGGTCCCATCATAACCCTTCCCTACTATTCCTTATTTTTCAGTAACTTATTTTTTTTTGTTAGTCACTATCCTTGTTGGTTTGCACTGGTAGTATGATGGGCAAGGCATTAAGTCACCTTTAGCAGTTTTGTGCAATTTTATTGAAAAATAGTAGAAGATGATATTTTGGCCATGTTTTGGAGAAAAAAAAAAGCAGATCTTAATTCTGTTGCTTTTGAATGTTTAAAAATTAGAAGAGAGTTCAAGAAATGGACACATAAAATTCAGCAGATTATAAAAAATATTCAAAGAAATTGTTATTAAAAGAGAGAGGGGAAAGCCTGTAATGCTTTAAGGAAAAAGAAATGTGTGGTGGAGTTGTTATCGTGGTATGTAACACAACATCCTTCCTTTGGGATGATGATTTGATGGTGTAGTAAATTAGCATTTTGAACTGCTAACATCAGATCAGAAAGTCTTGTGTTCCAGCTGCAAACCACCATCCTGCACAAAGTGCATTTGCTAGTTAAGATGCTGTCTGTCTTTATGTCGTAGTAGAAAGCCATCATAAATGCTATCGTTAGTTGGGATGATTCAACAGAAGTGCAGTTTGCATCCATGGCTGATGTGGGTCAGGTTTACGTGGCAAACTGATTTGATACTGTACAGATCTGGTGTTAGTGTTTGTGGAGTCACCCCTTGAGTCAGAACGAGCAGTAATGACCAATCTCGAAAGAATCCCAATGTCATCACCTCTTTTGCCATGGTAAAAGTCTCGTCCAGACACGGTTCTGCTTCCATTTGCTTTCTGGCTCATTTCTTTGATCTGTCCCTGAACAATTTTTTGAATATGGCCCTTGGTTATCTCTTAGGTGATCTAGGTAGCTGTCTGTTCCCAGTTGTTGGTCTGTTCTTGCTTCTCTCTTCTCAGTCTCATTCTCAATAGACGTGCTACGCTCGTTCGTTCTGTCTCCAGTATAAGACCATTCCCTCTGACAAATCTGTGTGCCAATAGGATCCTTATTCAAGGCAGCCGGAAGATTCACGTTCCTTATATCGGTGGTAGGCAAACAGGAAGTCAGTAAGTTGCTAGGGATGTTCTCTGATTGTGTGTAAAGTGTTAGTTACAAGAACTTCTTCCTGAGCTCCTACTCCATCTGCTCTTGGACAGACCTAGGTGTTTCTTTTAAAAATACATTCCTGCAAACTTTACACCAGACAGCCAGCAGATCTTGCTGAGCCCTTACCAGCACGATGGGTTGGATAGCCCCATGTAGAAGCTTCTGTTACTGGTTGGGGTCAGGAGGTGAGCTGGGCTGTGCAGAAAAGCTGCATGAAATGAGCTAAGACATTCAATAACAGGTTTCAGCCCAAAGTGAGATTTTTATGCCTGAATTATAAACCTCCTGTAATAGAAACTGTAAGGGAAATTCAAACAGGCTATTAATTGTAGCAGTGCCAATATATTAAGATGAATAAGATTTTCTAAAGGTATGTACCAAGCAATTTCAGTTCCTTTTACTTGCTTCATTAGAACTGAATTCTTCGTAGGTGTATTTTCAATAAATGTGTGTGCTGATTTAAGAGCTCCTGTACTGGAGCCAGTCACCTCTGCCAAGGCTCAGAAAGCACTACGTTCCTCATGCTGCCAGGGTTATACTGCTGTTACATGCTCCGCTATGCCTTTGGCTTTCTACAGTTTTCATCCGACCTGTGGTAAATCCTTGCTGACTGTTTTCACCCTCAAGGAAATGAAGTGAGATTAAGACTTCTAAGGGTACAAACTTTTGAAAATGAATCTCATAGTCCTGAAGCCTCTTGGCTGTTTTAGAAAATGGTACAAGTCAGCTGGTCATGATATTTTGCTCGGTTGACAAAACTGTTTTGAGGAAATGCTGAAACTTCTCCTTTGAGAAGGGCAGTTTCAGTTGTTCTTGGTCAACGGAGGTTTCCCTGAAATCCTGCCTGAAATTTCAAACACAAGAGAGAGAATAAATGCAGTACTATCCATGGCAGAGTGGCTCTGTCACACAGCAAGAGAAGAAAACTGGCTTAAGTCTCTCCTCTCCCTGGTTCAGATCGAGGATTTGAGTCTCAGCTGAGACTCTTTTGTCAGAGCACTCACTTCACCTGGTCCATTTTTTTTTCTTAATTATTTACATGAACTAGAACAGTTTTTAGTAAAGACACTGAAAAAAAGAAATTAAGATTGAGTTTTAATTAAAAAAAATTCATTGAGTGGGAACTCTTGTACCTACATCTTATTCTGCAGGAATAGACTGAGTGAAGTTCACAATACACACACAGGAATCATGGCAAAAGGCAGAGAAGGCTTAGCCTAAAGTGATAGTCCTAAACACATTTACAAAGGACACACAGCACAATTCAAGGCAATTAAGACCTGTGTCTATGAAAGCGATTCTTGTCACTGGAAGACGATAACAGTTTTGTTTCCATGAAGAATCATCCGCACTGAGTTCTTTCTAGTTATGCGTGAGGTAATCGGGTTGTTTTATTCCATTACTGGTTGTCTTGTGTTCTTGCTGTGCCAAGGCTCTGCATATGCTGCTGTGAACAGAAAATTTTGTTGCATCACTGTAGAAGTGCTTGCTGTTGTATATCTGTCTGCTTACGTGCATCTGGGGAACAGGCAGCTCGGCCAGAAACAACAGGGTAAAAACATATGTATCGGCATAAATGGTGCCCTATTTTTCCTGAATATTTGTATTCTTGTGGGAAGTATTTCCACAGACTTCCTTTAAAGGAATTAAGTGCTTGGAAAGCCTAGAGGGGCAAAAAACATTTCCTCTGACTAAGCATCCCTAGATCATTAAACATCATTTTCAGAACACACAAAAATATCAGCTACTTCATTTGACTTGTTCCATAAAGTACTGTTCTTTCCTTAGCCTCTGTGAAAAAGGTATTTCCATTCTGAGGTCAGCTGCAGAAAAGTTAAGGAATCTCACCAGTGGAATAAAGTAAGAGATGAAATTACACTCACAAAAGAAAATAATTTCTCTCTTGTGTTCGTCGGGGTTTCACTGTACGTTGTTTTATATATTGTTAAGGTGAATGCAGAGCAATGCTTACTTCTGTCTGTCCAGGAGCATATGCAAGACAGCAACTTCTCAGTATTTCCAGCTGCTAGGTACCTACCAGACCACATTTATCACTTCGAGTTCCATGTGTTTTTTCTCAAGAGATCCAAAGACTGAAAATAAAAACTGTGCTTTAGGGCTACCAGACTGAGTGAAGCCATTCCAGTACCCTTCCAGTACATTCCTTGTATAGCGGAGGATCTGGCCCCTGTAAGAGGCAGTGCTGTCCATTGGCAGAAGAGCACTGGTGGGAGGCATTTATACTGGCGCCAGATATGTTCCCTCTGCTTTGTTTCTCACTCATTTTCTCTGCACCAAAATCATGGAGCTTTTTTCTTAACTGCTATTCATTACAGTTCTCTCCCGGAAAAATACCAGTAATTTAAAGGTTAATAGAATGCTGATGTCACTGTAATTAGAGCAGAGGAAAAACATTTCTGTAATTACTGTTAATGCTTTCTTGCTGTTCAACCAATACGATACGGCCCCCAGCCTGAGAGGGAAGGTGGGTGTAGAGATCTGTGTGAGCGAGAACTTGTGACAGGGCGATCAGACTGGTGCAGAAATGATGCTTGAGTCACTTTGGAGCATACTGGAAATTGGTCGTTAAGCAACCCACCTGGGAAAAAAAGAAGCCAAAATGTCAAGGATGAGCACGTCATAAAAGTGTAGTTTATGGAACTGGCTAGTCTGAAAAAATCTGAGACATGCAGTTAATCAAAATTAATTTTTAAAATTTCCACTGCACTGCATTGCAAATAAAGACGTTACTTAGGGAGGTTTACATTTTCAAAACTAGGTAGTGATACTGCAGAGCTGTACGTACAAATGAGCCTGTGCTAGTGACCCCCGGGACAGGGCTGGAAGCCAGTTGCACCCGAACAGCTATTCCTCAAGTGGCTGGTTGGTGCTGTGCCTGGTCACACGCACCAGCAGCTTCCCATGGCGTGAGTCAGTGCCTTGAAGTACCCAGTGAGGTCTCGTTCTGCCTCTCTAGGTGGGAAGTGGCGTTTCAGAGCTCGGTGGATTAGCTGTAAGCAAACGGAGTAGCTGAGCTCAGGAGGTTTTCCATCCTGCTGATGGGAGACCTCTGCCTGAACAGCTGGAAAAGACCCCCAGCTGCACTGCCCCGGGGTACCCCCGGGTGGAAAATAGAAACCTCCCCCACTGATTCTTATGCCATGCAGATAACGGGTCCATCTATCTTTACGTGACCTGACCAATAGCAGTTTATCAACAGGAACAGTCCTTACTACCTCGCAGGGCGCCCTTATTGAATGAAGGGCCATCAGGCCATAGCCTGGCTGCCCTCTGCTCGCCAGGAGGTTGCTGGCTTCCCTGGCAGTGATGAGGCAACACAGCCCGTGTCAGACCGACCGCCGGTGCCTCGCTTTCAGTGCCGAGAGTCACGCCTGGTTTGAGCTAAGATATCTGGCTACATGTGAAGTCAGAAGCTTTGCTGTGAGAGGGAGCGGAGCAGTGATGTCATAGTGTCCCAACCACAACTGTATTTGATATATGAACATATCTCAAATCCCTTTTTGCCCTTAATGACTACATCTTTTTAACTATACTTTCAGTTTATCGTGTTTTCATTTCTTTGTTTGAAAGAAGGTTTACTTTCAAAATCTGTTAAGTTATAAGTCTTGCCATTTTGACTTCAGATTCCTAGATTTCTGAGCTCCCACTTTATGTTTCACTACCTGCAGTTTGTCCTGTATGGCTGACTTGATTGTGACGGAGATTTTTTTATATTTTGAAGAACTCATATTTTTGGATAACTTTTTATACAGATCTTACTGGTCAGTCATACTGGTTTAGTCTAGTCCACTTGTTTCCTTTCTAGATTATTAGTGCTTCTAATTAGCCAATTACAGTAAGCTTAAGCAGTATCTAAGCTGAGCCTAAACACTTGAATTCACATTCTTTTGCCTTCTGGAAACTTTTAATGGCTGCCTTCATCTTATAAATGTATTTCCTCTATTTTGCCAGTTTCCAACATTACTTTTTTGAGGATCATAATCTTAGTTATATGTTGTGATCAGCCAGACTTACTGGCTGAGGCCTGTGCTCCTTGAATAGCTTCCTTGGCTCTGTTATATTTGTACAAAGCCATAATGGGACTTTCTTTATTAGCATATAGGAAAATTTTCACGGGGCAGTATAATTTTGCAATGTATATAAATATATTTTTAGCTATTTTTTTAACGTAGATGAAAATTACATTTATATTTATTCAAAATTCTGTAATGCTGAAGGAGCATAAAAAGAGCATAATTTCTGCATTGTGGAATTTGTTTCAAGGAACGTCAAGAAATTGCTTTCCATGTCTTCCAAAGTGGTTTACACGCACACACTTCTAGGTGACCGATCCCCTTGATTTCCTTCAACATTCAATATATTTTGTCTTCACACATAAAGAAACCATTTATCTTTTATGTAAGTGAATGTATATGTATATAATGGACAGGAGTTCAAAGCTGGTGGTCTTTTTACTAGAAAACGTGTTTGCACACACCTAAGACCTTAGGGAAAATACCTACCTACAAAAAAGTCATATATGAGTTTTGCTAACTTTAATGGAGTTGCATCTGCACAATTACTAACGAAATTCCAAACTCTGATGGATCCAGAAATCATCAGGTTATCACTGAGCAAGCTGGTGCAGTGATAGGGCAGAGCGCAGCATTGTGAAGACATACTAACTTCCTTCTTTAAAGCAATGTAACACTGCTCGCTTGGCACTGTGCTCAGGCTAATTAGCTCTGTCCTGCAGAGCTGGCTCATTCAGTAGTAGCTCAGGTATCTCTGCTTCCTCTAGTATTGTACAGTGCAGACATGCCCTGAGAAACTAATCAATGAAGAGTAGAAAAGAAGAATAAATGTTGCTATTGCTATTTTTACTATCAAATGTTTCCCGGTTTCCCTTTGGTAGACCCGTTGTTAGTCACCTCATAACTTGCATGTGTCACAGCAGATGTGGATTTTTTAAAAAGAGTTTGCAAAAAAAATAGCTATATGTTTCAGTTCAGAGCTGGCATCCCCTGGAGGAGCTTGGAATGAGAGAAGCAGCAAGTGCAGGTGAAGGTCAGAAACACTGGAGAGAAGTTGGATGATGTGATAATAGACAGGAACAGATAACAGTAAAAGTTTCATTGCAAAGGGAACAAGCATGCTAGATAAGGAACAAGATAAATAGGTCTTTGAAACTTCAAATCTTCTCCTTTCCAATTTAACATATGAAAGTGAATTATATCTGAATGCTTATGGGGATCTAAAACTGAAAAATAGCCAAGGTTCTTTTCTGACTTTTTTTTCAATGTTCCAGTAGCTCAGTTTTCACTTTGAAACACAACTGGCAAGCAAAATTCTCCTAATGTGATCTGTACGTTTTAGAAAGGCATGTCCTCCAGAGATGATTATTACAACAGCAAGTATTTCCTTTCTTCTGTCATCACGGCAGTGATCAGGACTCTTGTGCGGACCCAGAATGTTGTACCAAACTGCTCCTGAGTGATTTTAATGATTTGGAATTGCAAATAAGTTACAGTTTAACTGTACTAAGTCAAATGTAATACTGAAACTACACCCTTGAGTATATATTTCTGTATTACTTTTAGCTAGACTAAACTATTTGATTTTTACCTGGTGTTGTGTCTGTAGTCTGCATTAAATTGTGATCATGGTTAAAAATCTGAGAGACCTGGGATCTCCATGGTCTCAGGCTTCATATGGGCCTTTTTCATACAGGCCAAACAGATTAAGAAGAGTTGTAACATCTGAAGACTTAGCATAAGTTTATTATCTCTAATTCTTTTTAATCTGTTTTGATCAAGCATGACATGGAGTATGGACCAAATACGTTAGACATTTCAAACAAAAACAGAAATTGGAGGAGTTTTACCTCTTTTACAGACCCAAGAGTTCTTGCCAATTCGGGTAATAAATGCATGGGAGAATGCAGGATATCTTTTTATCTGAACAAAACTTGTATCTTCAGAAACCAGGAATCCTGCCCTTCGGTTACCTGAAACTGCTGTAATTCAATGCAAACATTAAATTAATCACTTTAGTACAGTGGGAAGATCACTCTTCAAAAGGTGGTTCATCCCCTCACTTTTAGGTTCAGTTTCCAGCTCCAGCTTTTCCTAGTTATCCCTGCTGTTTAGACTACCTCAGGCTAAACTGAAACTAATCCTAGGCTTGCGGTGTGGTACATCTGCTCGACCAGAATTTGCTCTTCACTCCCTCTTCTCACAGGTCTAGGTCCTAACACTGTGCTCATTCAGCCAGACTCTTCCTCTGGTGACTAACGGTCCTGACCTTAGTGTTCTTCTCTGTCTCAAGGGCAAGGCATAACATGGCAGCCAGGTGTGTCAAATACAGCTATGCCAGAAACTGGAACTGTCATGTCAGACAATCAGCAGTATTTGCATTGCTATAAAACTTAAGGACGCAGTGGCCATGCAGAGATCCTCCTGGCAGGGAGCATTTCAGAGCACTTGTGGTTTGCTCAGGCTCATGGAAAGTGACTGACTTGTTCAGGCTTCTGTTGAGCAACCTTAGGACGTGGAGAATGCTTGTTTAGGTTGTCGATGGACCTCAAGAGCAAGGTTGTGATCTTTGTGAAGGCCATCTCTCTACACGTCTCTGGAGGTGTTCAAAAAGCATGTAGACATGGCATTTCAGGACATGATTGAGTAGACACGGTGGTGGTGGGTTGACAATTGCACTCGATGATCTTAAAGGTCTTTTCCAACCTTACAGATTCTATGATTCTACAGTAAGAATGGTAGCAAGCTGCCTGTCCACGAGTAACAGTTATCAAGAGAATAAATTCTCAGCCTTCTCCAGGAGTACCTATGCATACTCCTGAGGGATAGTTTTTCAGGGAGTTGGAAGCTATGGTATGGATGTCTAAGAGCTCTTATGTCTTGTTAACATGCATTTTCCCTCCTCTTCTTATTTCTGTTGTCCTTTGCTTCTTGTTCCCCTTACTCCCTTAACCCCAGAGTTGTGAAGATACAGTGACAATATGCACCTAATGGTTCTTTGTCAAGTCCTTGAAAACAATGCGTACGTATCGTGTCCTCTTTATGAGATGTTTCATTTTAAGGTGGTACACTATGGAAAACATTGGGTGACGTACAGAACCCATACTGACTGACATAAACTTCTTGAAGGAAAATCTTATATAGATTTAACGCACATGTTGATGCAAAACAGCATTTCATTTTCTCAAATTCACAGCTACTGGCATGAAACTCTCAAGGACATTTAAAACAATGAGATAGTTTTCTAAGAGAAATTGCATGAGTAAAAGCACCAAATACCTTTAAAGCCAGTAAGTGTCCATTATTACTCCTCCTCTGAATCTGTGAATAACGTTTTAACTGAATTTTTAAACTCCCATACTGCAAGTTTATTTCAGCAGTTTCATGTTCAATTTTTATCTACGAGCGAAAAGAAAATTTGCCTGCACAAGCTTTGCAGTTTCCTGGTGAGTAAGAACAGTAATAAGATAATGGTTTTGCTACTGCAATTAAAGGTGAAAATTATTTCTTTTAAATTTGCAAATATTTTCAGTAGATACTGGGCATAAACATACAGACAGCTATATAATCACTTCAAGAATCTACACTAATTTTCAAAGGTCAAAGTACTAGCATAAAGAAGGAAAATGAGATGTAATGTACTTAGTTTCTGTAATACCTACTTTCATAAGACTGCTATCAAAAGCTCTGGTATTGTAATGAGCTGAATTGTCAAAATAGGCAAAAAGATTCCATACCTTTTATTGTAATCCGAAATTTATCTTCATAAATATTTTTACATGCACATTTGTTAAATGCAATGTCACTCCAGCTGAAATTACTTTCTCTTTTACCTTTTCCCAGATGTCTAAGCACCTAAGGAAAAATGTGGTGGTTTCATTTGTTTCTGTCTCAGCACAATAGTTACCCAATATTTTTCATGCCAGAAACTCCCAAAGCTCTTAGTAATTTATTAAAAAAACCCAACAAACCAGGAACGCGGTACAAAGGGGAGGAAAATTTAACAAAAAGCCATGGGATAAACACCTGTTAATAATGTTTCTGCTATGAAGTGATGCCTTCAGACTCACACTATGTCCTTTGCCAAATGACTGCTCTGTTTGCATGTGCTGGCTTTAGCCTCTTTAGATAGAAAACACTGTATTAATAGTATTAATAATGCAGCCAAATGGTTTAATTACAGGAAGGGACAAGAAGTTTTCTTGTAATTGGATAAGAGTATCTTCCCCTGGCTGAAGGTTTAGCTTGTGGACAGTTATAACCTTTCTATTTTCAGCTGAAACTTGAATCCTTGTTCTTTACATGGAGAATGCTGCTTTCTGTTAGTATTCCTCTATAATTGAGAGGAGGGGTTGATTACTGAGTGTGTAATTATGGATCAATATTAGACCTCTGAATTTCTCAGGAATTCTATCAAATTCTTCACTGAAAATTCCGAGTGTGTTCAGTAGCTCTATAGATCCCTTGACATGACTTATCTGACGAACAGCGTTCCATAGACCACACTCTGCGAACCACTACCCGAAACCGTGACACTGTATGAAATGCAAATGTCAGTAGGAATTTCCATTACAGCTGTGTTAAGTTGTTCAGTGCTGCAGCATTATGCTGCTTCTTGATCCCAGTGTAAGAGAATTTTCTTATCTGTAAAATAGTAGTAGAAATGGTAAGTACAACCACTGTACCTGGAATAAGTATTTTACCCCACAGCATGACTGTTACATTGAGGGAAAAAAGTAAAGAGCTATTTCATGTTTTTCTGGGCACCAGTGGATGTTTGTGTCCACACTTTTCACTGCAGGGAAATGGTTCTTTCCTACAATATATGAGCTTGTATCTGATTCTAACAAAATATTTTTGAATTTACATTCCTAGTGTGCTTAATTATTATATAACCGAGGTTCAGTGTATGTCATGAAATAGCAGCTTCTGTGTCTCCTCACTTCAGTGCAGCTAAGAAGGGGCAATTAAGCTGAGAAAATAAATGTGTATTCCACAAGAAACTGCAGCAGCCTGCAACATCCTCTGTTCACAATCTCATAACTGAAATATGTCTCTGTTCAATGAGGTTGTACTAAGTGCACAGCACAAGTCTATATCATACTGAAGACTCCTTGGTGGTAGAGATAGCTACTGTGTAAATATTCTTCAGTTTTAAGACAGGGAGAAAAGTATAAACCTGGGATCAACTCCTGTTAAATGGCTTCATGTTGTTATTTAAGGCATGAGGACTGTAGCTAGTTGCAGATATTGATGGATTCAGTGCATAATTTGTATTTTGCCTACAACACAGCATGAAGTAAGAGAGCTTATTGCAGTATCCAAGTATTGTACACATGAAAGTGGCTGGTCCTTTGTTTTAGTAGCAATTCTGTCATTACTCTTCCCATGCAAAATTGTACAGTTTCCCCCAAATGAGTTCTAATGAATTGAAACAGCTTCTCAGGTAGAGATTTGCTTTAGCCATCACTTTCATTCTCTTCCTGTGTATGTGGTGGGCTGCGATTTTTATCAATGACACTTGGCTGCCTCTGCCACTAGGCATTTAACCTTTTTTTGAAAACAGCTGTGTGAGAAGGCCTTTCGTGAGCTAGCAGAGCTTGCTTTCAAAACTCAGTGAGTTCCCAGTCGTACAAGCCCTCTGCAAGATTAATTCAAGTCAATAGGGGATTTAAAAGTGAAAGGGGAGAAAAATCAGGTCAGCAAGAAATATGAATAGAATGATTAAATCATTCTAGAGATGCTGAAATGCTGTGGTAAAAGACAGAGGATTCCAATTCCAGTTATTATAGATTGGGAGGCTGAAATGCTTAATAGCAAGGAAGGAGAGTATTGCTTGAGAATTGGATTGAATTGGCAGAGTACACCCAGTCAGTCTCCTTCTAATAGAATGGTTGAATATGTAATATAACATGATAAAAGTGTTTGGTCTCTGCTTTTTAATAGGGCTACTGTGAACATAGCTCGGGAGGAAAAGATCATTTGTGTTTCCTCTCACCAAAGGGATGAAGTAGCTAAGCATGCATTTGGTACAGTGTGTTTTTATGGTTTCTGTTTTACAATAATGCTGACAAAATCTGGGTGGACTTAGTTCGTCATGTGCTTTTCAGGAAGGTCAAGATTAAGCCCTGAGGCCATGGTCATGTCTGGGTCCGTATCACCTGGTGATACATTGCTATCAATACCTTCCAGCTGATGGTTTGCTGTCTTTTAAGCCCTAGCTTTTACAATAGTAAAGGCATTCCTAGCTACACTGAAAAGGATACAGACAGACAGGAGTGCAATTTAGGTATTCTAGGAGGACTTCAAGTTGAAACGAAAACCGTAGCCTCTCCTAAAACCTATTTGTAAGAGAAGTATGCGGTCTTGCTAAAGTATGATGGTATGTGGGGTTTGGATCATGTGAGATAGATGTTCCCTGGGGTTTTGTCTTCTTCAGATGGGATAAATATTATAGGCTGGTGATTGATTTGTTCCAGGCATGCAGAAAATTACAAACATAATGGAACCCCAAACTTCATTGGGGAATCTGGTCACTTCTTTAGTATAAATATTCAAGAGCAGGAGATGAGACAGACTTCCTCACTATGGCATTATACATGCGCCCAGCATGATGTCATTTTACTTCTGTGCTTAGATGGCACAGTACTGTCACCCTGTAGAAACTAGAGATTAAAAAGTCTATGCCAGCCTGTACATTCCCCACACTACATGGAGGCAAAGCTGTCTGAAGTAACTGAGGGTGCAGGAGCAACACCGAGTGCCTGAGTTGAAGTTTGATGATAAAGGTACTTATACCCTGAAGGTCTGACTTGTATCACTGTCATCTGACACTTCAGAGTGTGTGAATTGATCACACGCTGTCTACTCCTGCTCATGCTAACTCCCTGGCTGGACATGGTTTGTATATGTATATATATGTATACACATGAGTGGACTCAGCTATCACCACTGCATGGGGAGCGAGTGTAGAGCAGCCAGAGAGCCAGAGATTTGTAGCTCAGCTTGTAGCCCCGCTTACTGTACAGTAAATTCCTTTTGTAGAGAGACCCTCCCCTAACCAAATTAAAGCCACTATAATTATAAGGGTCCATTGGGAGGTTTCATGCAGTTAAATAAAGGAGTAAAACATGTTAACTTTCCCATATTTAGGTGAGCCCTAGATATCTTTACCATTTTTTTTCTAACAGCCTTCACAAATCCTTCATGAGTCCAGTTTCCTGATGTCAGAACAGGACTGGGATCTGTAACCCACATCAAAGTTAACTTGTGGGATTTTTCTTTGCTTTGCTTTTCACAATTATGGATGCTAAGCTTCGATAATGTGCTTAGCACTGTGAGAGGCAGTAAAAATGACACTTGCTGGCCCACGGAGTGTGCAGTCTAACAACAGACAGACAGTGCAAACTGTGCTGGGAGACCTGGGCAAGGTACTTCTTAGAGAAGTGTTTCCTTTTTTAAATAGTGGTTGAGTGCCTGACAACATTTACATTAACATTGGTTAGTGTTACACGGCTTCAAGAAAGATGAGAATTTAAAGAAGGGATTTGGCTTCTGCAGATTTTGTTCTACCACATGCAGAGGGATCAGATCACTTGGCCATTGATTCTATAGTCATACAGGTGCCTTCCTTCCTTTTTTTTTTTAATGTGGTATTTGACCTTGCTTGTTGATCTGTGCTGCTTACAGTTTACACCCTGACTAACAGGCTACTCACAAGTGCGGAGGGGTTTACATCCTAGCAAAAGTGTTATTAGTATGGGATTCTGGGCACTTCCTTGCATGCTAAGGAAGTTTTGCTGGCCTTAGACTGATGTCGGATATTGCCGTACCAAAAATCATCTCCAAGAAAATAAGCTTCTTTAGTCTGTGGTCTTTAGTAAGTCCTTCAAAGTAAAATTGATATATTTGGGCTCTTACTTTCTCTTTTTTAGTTACATGGATATGTGTAGGATTAAAACTTCTTTCTCAAGGTCTTTTCCAATCTCCTTTAGTTAAATAAATACCCTTATTTTTTGAAGGGACTATTCTGTTGGTAGCAAAAAGTGAAAAAAAGTGAGAAACTTTCAAACACAGTGACAGTGCAAATTGATAAGCTGTTTTGGGGCTGATTTTGGGACAGAATACACACAAGGAAGGGTCATGCAGTAAAAGTGAAAAAAACTGACACAAGGCTCAAGGGAAGTCAATGAAATTCCCACATTAGGAACTGGAATAGGCCTAAAGAGAAAACAAGGGGGTCTTTGGGGTAAAGCTGATGATTACAACATAATTCCCTTTGCTCTAATTCTTTTGCTCTATTTGAGCTTTTGTTTCAGGTACAGGTTCTGTCCTTGCCCGTGTTTTAGCTTTGATTCTAGAAGCAGCTGAAAGCTCATTATTCCCCGTTGCACACATGAGAAACCAGTTCTCACGCACAGTAACTGGTTTTTTCTTTTGATTACTCAAAAGAAAATGGATCCTCCTTTTAGAGTAGCGATGAGGTCTTTTACTAAACCTGGTGGGACACATCCAGGCTCTAACAAAGGAATATGTTGCTGTTGTTTAAGCGGCAAATTAGTAGATCTATAGCTTTACTCAGATGGCAGCAATTACTGTAGTCACGATTTGTCATAATTAGTTTGAGAATATTAATTATTAATTTCTCCTCAGTCTATTTACTCTGAAATAGGTGCTAACCACCGATAATGACCAATTTCTCACAGACTGGTTTGCATTACGATTCTTCCCTGTGTTACTGCCACAGCCTTAGGCCTCGCCTGCACGGGGTGGCTTCAGCCGGTAACACTCTCGCTCTTTTGCAAGAGCTTCTGTAACTCATCTGCCCTGGGTCAGAGAGTCCTCGCAGAGACTGGTTTTACCTGCAGATGTTGTGCAGTGTTGTAAAAGAGCGTTTTGCTGTCTCCTCTGCGATGGTTGAGTGGGAGTTGGTTTGCAGCGCGCTGTGGGACGCCTCTCTGGGATTGTGAAACCCTTAGCGTCAGTTCAGTTGGTCCTCTGTGCCCCATCAAACTTTGTTTCACAAACTTGCTGTTTGTTTTAAACTTCTGTATCAGCTTCTCTTTAAAAGAAGAAAGCATTGCCTGTGCAGGTACCTTTCTTCCTAGTACTCCAAACTAGACTTTCTTGTGAATTCTGACTTGTTTTTCAGCAGAAATGGCAATCCCTGGGAGGCTCTGCTTCTAGCTGCTTAGCTGTAGAAGCAGGCAGCTGAATTTAGTTGAAGATGTGTGTGTTCTGACGACGTGACAGGCAGGCTTTGCCCGGCACCGCTGGCAGCACACACGTTGCCGCAGCTCTGCACCTGCCTGCTCTGAAACAGGGCAGGCTGCAGGTCAGAGCACCCTTTTTTGACCAGATCACAGCTCCCACGACAACAAGTCTCAGCATGGTGTGTTTCATCTCGGTGTGCCTGTGGGTATCTCAGCAGAGGTTTGCAGGCTTTGACTTGCCGATTGCTAAGGCTATCCCTCCGTTGTCAGGCAGCGCAGACTACTCGGCAGGGCTGAGCTGACTGCGTTTGTTCCATGGGTTGCACGCTGCTGTGTGTGTTCAAGCCAGACACCAGCAGCCTGTTCTCATGAGTGGGTGGCAAAGCTTTGCCAACAGAGGCCAAAGAGAAAACACTAATGTAGTGTGGGAACAGAGCTGGTGGCTCAGCTGTACTAAAATGAATCACCAATTCAAGTTCAGTCCTTCATTTTCAGGCTGGCAGGGGCTACGAGTGCTGATACGGCACATACTCAGCTGGTGCAAACGTGCTTCATTTCGCTGTATCTCAGCTGCTCCCCAGCGTGAGGCACGTCCAACTTCCCATGACTGGAGTCATGATTCAGTGTGAGAGTTTTGCGGGTTACGATGAAAGGGGAAGCCCAAGGCTGTAAGAAAAAGAGAAGGAATCTTCATTTTTTGGAAAGGGGCAGAGAGGACAGATTTTGAGATGTGGTAATAGAAAACATAAGGGAAAACCATACTTCGCTGTGACAAAATGTTGCTCCTCAGTGCTCTTCATTTGTGAGCTTTCAGCTGAGAAGAAATTCAGAGATGGGGTTCGCAGAGGGGCTTACATATAGATTATGTTTTTACAAAATATATGCAGTTGTTGACAAACTGTTTTATTTCGTCTGATAAAACTCAACAAATTTCAGGCTGCAATAAGCCTAATTCAACATAGGAACAGATCACTGCAGCTGCTAAAACTTGGCCACGTATATCCACAGAGTCAAGAGATAGTGGTTTAAAAATTGCATATTATGTAGTTTTCTTTTATCTTGAAAATTGACAGGGTAATAAAGATACCAAGCATTTTTCTAAAGTAATTGTTCAAGTTTAAATCTCACCGTGACAGCTAGGTATTCCATAATTAGCTAGAGCAACATATACAACATAGATGTCTTTATGTATTGACTCTTTAAAGTGTTTTGTTACAGTTTGACAGTGGTTTTCGGATACTGTATAACGGGGTTACACTCCAACCTTTGTGGTCACACAAAGCAGAAACCAGCAGGAGGTCAGAGAGCTTACAGTGTCACAAGCAGAGGCGGATAGTTTACAGCTGAGAGTTGTTTGCTGCAGCGAACATTTTATTTTCCTTAATTCAGAGATCATAAAATAGCATAGCAGATAAAACATTTCATGTGTATAAATGATTAAGTGTGGTGTGGGTCAGTCTGAAACATATGTACAGAAAAGACATGGCTGGTGGTACCAGTAATCAGTTTTTTCTTTCTGATTCTGGTGAACCTTGCAAACTTGCCTGAACATTTTCGTAGAATCACAGAGCCATAGAATATCCCAAGTTGGAAAGGACCCATAAGGACTATCGAGTCCAAGTCCTGGCCCCACACAGGACCAGCTCCATCACAGCAGATGACTGAGAGCGTTGGCCAGGCACTGCCTGAACTCAGCCCAGCTCAGGGTGGTGACCACTGCCCTGGGGAGCCTGT
>VWZZ01007196.1:0-25711 GCA_013399095.1 Psophia crepitans | reverse complement strand
TGGCAATGCCATGCTTGATGCCCCCAGGACACAGTTGGCCTTCCTGGCAGCCTGGGCACATTGTTGGCTCATGTTCAGCTTGCTGTCAACCAAGACCCCCAAGTCTCTTTCAGCAGGACTGGTCTCCATTTTGTGGGAGAGAAAAGAGCTCTGTTGATGTGGAACTGCTAGAAGCATGTCTGAGAGCTTTCCAGATCACCTGGAGCTGTAGTTGCTAACGGGTTGTCTTCTCCTTTCTTCTGTCTTTGATTTGCGTCCTCTGCCTGTCCCTGCCAAAAACACCAACCTCACAGTCTCAGTTGAAGCAAAGTGGTCAGTGCAAGTTGTTATCTGGTTGTGCTTTGTTTTAACATGTTGACGTTAGAGAAGATTCAAATAATTCCCTAAAGCTTCCAGCAGACCACCACTCAGTTTAGGGAGTCGCATTTAAATGCTTCATAAGCTGTTGCCATGTTGTATGGTTTTCAGCAACAAGTAGGTAGAGCCATCAGCATGGCTGCATGTTCTGCTGGGCAGCTGGCCTCTGAAGTTTTTGGAGGTCACCTGTGCAGATGGACCCAGAGAAGACGGAGCAGCTCCTGTGCCCAGAGGAGCAGCCAAGCTTTTGATGTCTGAAACCTCTCCATCCCCACCACTAAATTTCTGTAGTGATTTCTGGAATCCAAAACTGAACACACAGGCTCTCAGCTGCAGAACTGCCTCCGGGGAAAATGCCCTTGGTACTGCAAAGTGTGTGTGCCCGTGTGCTGTGCACCTGAAAGGCACACGTTTGCAAGAGAGAAAGTGGTAAGATTCGCCTTTTGAAAAAGCAGTTGCCATTACCAGGGGAGATGAAGGGTGCTGCTTTTACAGCATTAAGCCACCCTGCTGCGTGGAGGGAAAGATGCACGGCATGAATCTGTGCAGAGCTGGAAAGTTTACAAAGGAATGATCCCACAGCTTCTAGCAACAGCAGCTGTGCTGTGACATCCCGACTGGTGTACCAGTTGTCTGATCAATAGGTTTTACTTCTTGGACTATTATTTCTTGGCAGCCAACCTAATGTAATTACGTATGTTTTCCTGCAACAAGCAAACACTTTATGTGGCTGAGGAAGCAGCTGCAGTACACTGAAGAGCCCATTTGCATAAATATGAAAGTATAGTGACAGAATTACAAAATTACATGTTGTGTAGGGTTACACGGATTATAAATACCTATAGGGATTGTAAATACCTATAATGCGCTTTTATTTAAAATTAATTAATATTTAACCATTTTGAACATCGAAAGATAGTTTGTCATCTGATTATTTAAAAGTGTGACTGTTTAGACTAAAAATAGCTTTGCATATGAGTCTGAACTGGAAATCTTTGCATCTTTCCTTATTTTCTCTTTTGAGCTGCTTTTCGGAGCTGGAAAGGTGTGGGGAAACCTTCAAAAAGGATTTCCAAGCCAAATAAAATTTGCCTCCTTTCTTTCAAACTTAAACTGGGCTCCTTGTTTTTAAAATTTGTAGGTAATTTACTGAATAAACCTAATAAAACTTCTCATATATGAACTATGTAACACAGAAATGAAATCCTGGTTTGCAGATGTGTATCAAAAATAACAGATTTGGTGGAGCAAAACTTAAAGGTTTATTTCCATCCCTCATCTGCTTCACCCTGTGGCCATGTAAGTGCTGGGGCCGAGAATTGCAAGATCAGCCCTCTGTGCTCTTGCATCCTGTGTGTTCACAGGGCAGTCAGCGCAGTACAGTGCTGACCTAGCGAAATGGGTCCAGCTGAAGCTTTTGGTGCTGTCCCCATAGAAAGGTCTTCGTTTGATTTCTTGGGTGGTTTTATGCAGATTTGATTGACGTGGTTGGTTTCAGCTGACAGATTCAGTTGTGTAATTTGTTCAGCTCTTCATGAAGTAAGAACAGAAGAATGCTTCGAGTGTCATGACAGCATGATGAGATGCGCTCCAACTCATTTACTCATCATATTTCAAAATATGTTGCCACATTTTCCTCCAGTTGTTCATTTTGGCTGTCTGCTGGATGCTGCATCTCTTGCCAGCAGCCGAAGAACCTACTTCATTGCCCAGGGGGTGATGTCTGTCTTTCTGAGTTGGTTTTTACTGACAGTCTTAACTTGTATCTAGACTTGGCACTGACACAGCTCTGGAGCATGAACATGATCTGTTGAATGATACCGCAGTTCTGAGAGCTTGCTTGTCTCAAAGAGGAAGTCCTACTTCTGCTCCTGCCTCCTAGTTTCATCCTGCCTTCCACCAGTCTTTGGGAACAGATCTAACATTAATGAGAAAGAAAATAAACAGTGTTTTTGCTAAAGGAGCGTGGGTTCAGTGGCTGGAGAGCACAGGCTGAAGCAGAAGAAGATGGAGAAAGAGGAAGGGTACCCACTTTCCTGTAGGCGAGTTGTCAAACTGGCCTGTTCAGACTATTGATTCTGCAACATGACCCCACTGCCATCTCCAGCAAGGGGATGGTAACCCAAACCTGGAAGGAGGAGTTGTCTAAAGCTCTCAGAGCTGTCTTTAGCCTTACTGACAGCAGATTGCTGTAGCTATTGAGTGATTAGTTTGCATTGATACTTTAGGCCTTGAGGAGATCAACTCTTACCAGTCATAGAATCACAGCATCACAGAATAGTTTGGGTTGGAAGTGACTTTAAGGTCATTTAGTTCCACCTCACCTGCCATGGGCAGGGACACCCTCCACTAGACCAGATGGCCCAAAGCCCCATCCAGCCTGGCCTTGAACACTTCCAGGGAGCTGACTTCCAGTCAGCAAATATGCTCTTGTTACCTTTGGAAGAAGGAGTTGGACCTCCTAGGAGTACACACCCCATTTTGGGCAAGACAACAGGAATTCTGTATGAAAATGGCATGTTTTGGGGCTGTCAGTCTGTGTGCCCGCACCAGCTATCACACTCGATGTGTGCCTGAGGATGCAGTGGTCAAGAGCAGGCAAACCCAGACTTGTGCTGGGATACAAGCTGCTTTGATTTCCAAGGTGTATAGATGTGTTAGAATGAACGTGCAAGACTGAGAAAACTGAGTCTAACTTCTTTGTGTGGAGGCCTGTAAAGTGACTGATGAGCCCATTCCATGCGGAGTGTTTGAGGAGCTTCTAAGTGTAATACATAGTCACCGATAGATGATATGAAAATGTGGTGATGAGACTGACCGAGAGGCTGGAAGGAGCCCAGATCATGCTTTGTGTGAGCTGCCAATTGCCCTGAACGGGCAGGGTACCTGAGTACAGGCTGGTGGTAAGCACTTTTACGATGAAAGCTCCTGTATTCTGTTTCAGAACAGCTGAAGAGACTCTTCTGGCCTTCAGTCTGACCCTGAACAAGCGATGGTGATAGGCTGACAAAAACAAATGAATACTTTCTCACGTCAGTTTTTTTGTTTTCATTTGAAAATTGTAAATGCTTGAACACACAACCTGCTTTTCTTAGGGCATTGCAAACATAATTGTGCTTAATCCCACTGAAGTAAATGAGTTTTTAATACTGAGATTTAATGAGAGTAGAGTCAGGCCTCTAGAGAAATCCAAAGCAAGACTACAACGCTAGTGATGGTTGGAAGAATAGCTGGGGAGGCCCATCTTTCTGCCGAGGGAGAAGATGAGGGGCTGAAGAGCAGAGGAAGTGCTGATAGGAAGACTAGTCATCAGGGCAGTAAGGAGAACACTTGAAAACAAGACTTACTGACCATGAATCTTGAGCAGTGAAGGTATTTCAGAGTCTTGCTAATTTTTACAAGTTTAGATTGGAAGTTAGAATTAGAGGTGAGTTGTATAGTCATCCAAGTCTCGTATTTATTAGCAAAATTATTTAATTGTATTTTAAAAGCCTTTCAAACACATGCTTAGAGAAAATGCTTTCTTTGGAGGCAGAACTGACTTAGGACTCATAGAATGCCTGCCCTCCCTAATTTCCTTCTCCAAGCACAGAAACTGCACAGTTGCAACATCATAACAGAAGGTGAAGGAATTCATGGGATGGGGGGTATGAGGAACTTTTAAAACTGGCTTTGTTACTAAGAAAGGGTAAGGGTGCCGATCCACGTCAGCTTAAGTTCATTGGTTCTGAGGCATGCCCTTGCACCCATGTTCTTTACCACTTTCTGTGTGCCAGCCGTCATGCACAGGAAGCTGATTTATCTAAAATTTCTTGTGGCAAAAAAAAAAAAAAAAGAAAAAAGAAAAAAAGAGCTGAAGGGTGATGGAGATGCTGCCTTATTAGCATGCAAGTATGTGATGAGCGAGCTTCTTTCCTCAAAACAGCGCTGATATCTCTGAAACTGCAGTCTGGTGAGACATCAGTGGCGTTTCTGACTATTTCCTTGGATCCAAACTGACTCCTCATAATGTGAACTGCTGAGCCAGTCTGAACTGTACTGACCCTTGCTCCCCTGGTATGAATTTCTTGAGGAAAATATTGACCGGGCAACTCTCCACTGGCAGGCTTCAGGCTAGATCAGACGTCACCTCTCTTTCCTGACACTACGTGAATCTGACCCAAAAGCCCACAACTTACCAACTCTGTGGTGTATCGGCCTGGCAGATGCCGAGCCACGCGCCAACACGCGATCCAGGCTCGTGAGGGAGGGCGCCGAGCTGGTGCTAATTTATCATGGAAGAAAGGCACAAACGGCTGTGTGTACAGAAGTCACCTCCGCCACCACAGGCTGGGTGAGCAGAGCCTCGTGGTGCAGAGGCAGCATATCCAGCGGCAGGAGTTTCCTCGCTGGCTGTGCCGGCGCAGGCGCTGCAGCTTGCCTTGCACAGGAGATTTTCCCCGCGGGCTGCGGGTGCCAGGGGTCTGGCTCAGTTGCAGCCAAGTGCCAAAGGAGCGTGAGGCCATGGCTAGAGAATTGCTGCAAAAGCAGAGGTTGCATTCGAGCGTGACAACCTCTCTGCTTTAAAAGTGCTGTCCGCGTGGCTCAAACTGATTAAAAATATCTGCTCTCAACTTACGTGTATTCACACTGGCCATAGAGCCTTGTGGGGAGGGTAGAGTGTCTTGGAGAGTTTATATTTGTGTCTTTAACACTGACAAGAAGCATGTACAAAGCTTCCTGATCCTTGTATGCTTGCCTTGATGCTTAGGTACCTTCAGGACTTGATATAACTTCAGAGGGAAAAGGTTTCCATGAATTTACTGTCTTTTTCTTGGATGTTGGACTGGGAGCTATGCTTCGGTGACTGACCTGCTTGCATCTCTCAGTGTGATTTTTGGGTTTGAGAAGGCTTGGTGGATGCTGAAAATTCCTGGTTTAGAATGGCAAGTTGGATGGGATGAGTTGGAAATCGGCAGCTGAGTCCTGGTGTGGTTTTGGGCTGAAGCAGATAGACGGGAGCCAGTAGGTATTTATAAGCAGCTAAAAAGAGCTATTCTAGGAAAGCAAGAGACCAATAAAAAGATGTGGAATTAAAGGAAGGAGAACAAGTGGTAAATATAAGAAATGAGAATTGAAATCGTATGTGTGGAAGGTATAGAAATAGCATTACTTAATGCCAGTAAGTAGTGTCGACAAATCAAATGTACATATAATGAGGAAAGATGAGTGAGGTAGGAGCAATTCTCTTGTTGCTCAGAAAGGGGGACAGAAAACTGTATATGTATTCAAAGAGCATTAATCTTTTCAATATGCCTCTGGGGTACTCTTACAGCTCTTACAAGCTGCAGGGAAGTGTATCTGGCTTCAGAAGAGGATGCTTGTGCTTTTCAGATGATCTCGCTGAGACGAATAAACAAATAGGGCCAGGAGTATGGAAATGATAGGTTGGTAGTGTCTTTTTGGAATTTAAACAAGTCTATTACCGGTATGGAAAGACTGTCTGAGAATTGATGGAACCCTGTGGACTTACTATAAAGACTGGATGATGAAAGAATGACAACGCATGTGAGGACTGAAGCTGAGAAGGCACACCAGTTAAAAGTGAGGCTGGAAATGCAACAGGATTGTGTCTTGTTCTCCAAGTTGTTTGAAATTCTCAAGCATAAGCTTCTTAACACTTGCTGGAAGAAGACATGCTAAAGATTACCAGCCTGAAGGTATTAGGGTATGGAAGGCATTAGGAATGGTAATTACCATGACCTCATACATAAATAATCATTTAATAACACGGCTGATTTCTGGAGCCTTAACAGTGTGCTGTCAGTGTAGAAAATACAAAAAGAAAAGTTCTTGAGGCAGGAAATGCCTTCCATCTAAGAAAGTATAAAAGAAGGAAGCTTTGAAAAACAGAAAATCAAACTTCATCGTGTTCCATAAAAAGGCAGAGAGGTTGAGCAAGAGATGCTGAATAAGATTTTGCCAATCTGAAATGAGAACGGTAAGCTCCTAAAAAGAGCAGGCCAGGGGTTTGATGACACTGGAAAGTATCAGCTCCCACTAGATCAGTACATTTTTGGTACCTTTTCAGGTCAGCTGATTTCTAATTAGATTCTGAAATATGAATGTAAAATGCTAATTTTAGACATACTTGTGTTTGAAAAGTGGGACTTTATCCATACAATTACTTAAAATGTCTGTTTTGTTACCTTGTTTATTACTCTGTTGTCTGAAATCTCATCAATTTTCTGGTTAGCGTCAATTCTGGCAGTGTTTCCAGAGCCAAATATAAACTGCACAACATCTCTGTGGTGTAAGATGTGTAATAACTGGTAATTCACTGTGCAGTCTGACAATAATTATTCATGGCTTTGGCATTTGCAACTTGATAGCCTGTTTTAACAGTACTGTTAAAAAGCTTCTCAAATAAACAATTCTGTAACTAAGCAATCATAATGAATTTACACAATGTGTGATAAGTACATTTAATTTTTAATTTAAATGTAACTCCAGTTGGAGTACCTCTGAAATCAGTAATGGAAAGACAATGAAAAGTTGTGAATGCTGTTAATTGTGAGTAGGAGACTGTCTTTAGTCTCTGTTCCCCACTATCACAGAAGACTTGCATTTAAAAAAAAAGGTTTCTGAGAATGGGTCCTAGATCCTTGGTGTAGATCTCTATAGGCAGAGGTGTTTTTAAAGGGGCAGTGCATATCCGGTTAAAAGAAGAATTTAATGGAAAGTTTTAACACTTGACTAAAAAAATACAATTTTGCTTTCTAATATCTGAATTTTCTCAATTACGTAGGGTGCAGCTGACAGAAGAGTTTAGCAGTGAAGTACTGATTACACCAGAAGTTTACACTCCTGCACTAAAATTTTTCATGTCTTCTCACCCACCATCTAAGAAGTGCCTTTTCTGAGGGCGGTACTAAGCTAGAAATGAATTCTCCAAAAGTGGGGGTTTGTTTGTAGGGAGAGTTGGGTTTGTTTTTTAAACAAAAAAGCAATGTAAGCAGAAACACATTCTCACACTACCCTGTAAGTGGTTGCAATTAATTGAATTAAGGTAATTAGATAGAGAATTATGTATTTTGGGCCAAATCTAGTAATAATCATTTCAGAATTTGCTTTCTTTTTTTGATTTCTTTTACTGTTACTTAAATGAGAGGCCACCAGGAGGGGTGGTGACTATTCTGTTCAATTCATTTTGTTTCAGAGCTCAAACCATTAATGTCTGTTTAACGTTGTACGTTAATTCCCCCGAGTTTTCTCGCAGGATAGTAAGCTTTTTGAAGAGCGTACATTGTACTATTGTTCTATAGAAGTCTTTTTTTTTTTCCCTGTGGATGCTACTTTGTATTTTGAATTGTTACTTCTTTATAGTTTCCATTGTTCATTGAATTTTCCAATTAGTGTCCACAGCAGCTGAAGCCTGTGAGAATTCTCTGTGAATTACAGTGTTGTGTTGAACTGCAGCAGTTCTGAAGGTGCTGTGTCAGAAGATATGAAGTGCTTTTCCCAAGTATACATCTGCAATTGCATTTATTTTAAAATTTGACATAAAACTTGAAATTGAGGTTTTCCCAGAGTTTTTTTTCTAATCTGTGTTTTTCAATCTCCTGTATTTTTGTTTGAGGATCAATAATATTTATTGTGCCCAAAGGGTACCTTTGTTTGTGTAACAGAACACCTCATGAGCTGTCATTTCCAAGCTGTTGGGCTGCAAAGCCAAGCTGAGTAGATTCTCTGGTTTTCTTTTTAAATGTCACTGACTTCATTTCAGGTTTGGTTTTTTTTTCTTCTAGTACCTTGACAGCTAGCTTTCTCTTTGTAAGTGTCTCTTCATTCATTTAATATTTCAGTATAGCTTATAATTTTCTACATAACAATTGAAGGGCTACACTCCTCTCACTCTTTTCAGACAGAGAAATTCTGAAATATGTTTTGGGTGTTAGAAGGTAGGCTGGTGAAATAAATGGCTGAAGGGTCTGGATCACTTTGCATGTGATCAGTGGCTCATGAGTGACTCCAGAAATTATTACATCTGATCATTGCTTCAACTCCCACTGGCTTGATGGACACTGGGTCAGAGTCTGCGTAAAGGAGCAGGGTGAAGCCCCTGCACTCCTTCAAGATGTGACAGGACCACCATTGTAATCGTCCAGCAGGCAGCTGGACAGTCCTTGTAGTCCTCAGTACCTAAATGAGAGTTGGGAGACTTCAAGGTGAGGAAGACTCAGCTTTGTCTGATCACATGTGAGCCTTCCACTCCAGGAGACCTGATGCATCTAAGAGGAGGACGTAGGGTCCCTAAGGGGGGCCATCAGCAGCAGGTCTCTGGTATTTCTGCAGTCCAGTTTAGACGAGTCACACCAAATAGTTCCCAAAGCAGAAACTGCATTCAGATATCTCACCTTTCTCTTCAGATGTTTATCGTGGTCGTGCAAGTGGTCTTTGTCATCTATGGTCTCCTCAGGTTGAGGATTCCATTTGATTTTCAGAGACTGTTCCTGGACATGAAATCCGTGAACCCATTAGCTTATTTTACCGTGACTCAGGGATTGGATACTTCTTTTCATGCCATTATGTTCATAGATACATCGAAATTTTCATCCTATGCTTCACTGAGGCAGCAACAGATGAGAGGCAACCAACATGTAGCAGATAGCAGAGGGAATTCCAGCTCCCTTTAAAAAAGCACAGAAAGCCTCCTCCTTCACTGAAAGGGTGGTTGGGCATTGGAACAGGTTGCCCAGGGAGGTGGTGGAGTCACCGTCCCTGCGGGTGTTTAAGGAAAGGTTAGATGCAGCACTGAAGGACATGGTTTAGTGGGGAATAGATGGGGGAGGAGGGTCGGTTGGACTAGGTGATCCTTGAGGTCTCTTCCAACCTTAATGATTCTATTCTATTCTATTCTATCCTATCCTATCCTATCCTATCCTATCCTATCCTATCCTATCCTATCCTATCCTATTCTATTCTTCCTCAGTAATGCTTCACCTACACTGTGTGTCAGACACAATACAAGAACTCTTTAAATGGTGTTTGAGCGTGGTTACTACTGAGTCAGTCAATGTTACCATTTAATCAGTTTCCAAAGTCATGAATGAGACTACTGACGTCATTAATAGATCATTCATTCATTTCAGAAGTACTAAATCAGTCTTGTTGGTGTTTAGCTTGCAGAGGTGAAAAAGCAGAATCAGTCTTCAAATATGTAACTGCAGAGTGTTAACTGGGATTCTAACTAGGATCCTTTGTTTTATCTTGTATGATTGATTATGGGGAAAAATTAATAGCATTATTGACTCCAATCCAGATTCCTCTCAACTGGAGATGGCCATATGATTTGATACAACTGGGAGGAAGGGATACAACACTGGGAGGGATAAGTGATAAAGGTGGGAAACTGCGACAGCTGATGTGCTGCTGCCAGGTTTCTGTTATTTCAGATCCATTTTAGAAGGTCCTGTGCCCTGCTATTTGCATGGGCCTGTTCTAACCGCAGAGGGCAGAAACCTTCAACAGTGGGTGTTGAAGTGGGAATGAAAGGTTTGTGGCAGTGAGAAGTTCTTCCAATACTAATAAGAAGCTAAACTGATTCTTATACTGGAAATAGTAAAAGAGTCAATATACTAACCCTAGCTTTTATCCTTTCCATCCTGGATAATGGATCCTTTTTGAGAAATATTTTAACCTTGAATACTGCTTAATCCTGTGAGCTATATTATACCTTTCTAAAATACCACTCAAGACAACTGGATTTAGTCAGGGAGTGGGGGAAGAGAGAGTTGCCTCATCTGAAGATGTGCTCTTGGTACAAACTGCTGTTTGAATGAAGCGAGTGACGCTGAATAGATCCCACTTTAAAGACAAGTCTAGTTATCAATTTCCTGTAGACTACTTCCTTCGCCTGAGAGTACTCTTGTATTCTTTCTTTCCACCCTGAAATCATGGTAACAATTTGACCCCAACTAAGGGGAACTCAGTTGTTAATTACCAGAGGCTGGAAAACCACTTTTCTTTATAAACACAGGGACTGCTGAAATCGTTGATATACAATTTTTCCTTTAGCATCTGAACTTGAGTGTGTATGGTATTCAGTGACAGCAGACTTCGACTCTGGAGTTCGTTCCAGTGTTTGATTCAGTCAGGCCTTGGACTATAGTGTAAAGAAAGATTAATCTTTAACTTTTAAATTGAGTTTGTGTTTAAAAGGAAAATCACAATTAAATTATTACATTCAGGCTTCTCCAGTAAAGTGCTTTCTAATACCTAAATGTAATATTTGCTATGTCTGTAATATTCATCTGTTCCTGAACTTTAAAGCCCAAATAATTTTATTCCTTGAAACTTCAGAAATTATTTGAGATACTGTAGTGGCATTTTGCCTTTTTCTTAGCTTTAAATAGCAGCAATTGATGAGAAAACATCAAAAATCAGAAGGGTAAAAATGTGTTCATCACCAATGAGCAACATTTCAAAGGTGATGTTTGTGGCTGATAATATACGTCCACTACGACTTGTGATTGGTGGAGGCCGTTTTGATAGAAATCAGAAGAGAAACTAAGAGAGATGGTAATTTTACCCAGTGATATTCTTCAAAGAATATTTGGAAAAATATATTGAAGCAAACACTATTAACTCTATGCTCAAATAATTTCTGTGGAAATGATGTAAAACTACTTTTTGCATTTAAAGGACTTTTTAGTCTTGCAGCAATGTTAAAAATACAGCCAGTTTCAAGTTCCTGTTTGGCAAGTTTTTGACCTCGGTGCTTTAATCAGATGCAAAAACTTGTCTGTAACCTTGCATCTGAAACAGTTTTCTTTTAAACATGTGTTGCAGTGTGACAACCCAAGTGTATATAAGGAGGGAGCAAAGTAAGCAAGAAATTTATTTCATGCAATAGTCATAGAATAACGTGAATAATGAGCTAGATAGAAAATTTACTATTGATTTGAGCAGGCCTGGTTTTGAACATATGTAGAGAGCTGCCTGGGGCAGAAAATCACAGCTTTGAGTTGGGGAAATGGATTTTTTGCTGTAGGCCTGACTTGGACTGGCTCAACAGTGGTAGAAGGATAGGTGTTCTGGGCACACTCCTCCCTGACCAGCTCTGGATGTCAAAAATGAATGACCTTTTTGGTCCCAAAATCAGGCAGTCCATGTGTTCCCATGAGTAAGAGCTGCATCCCCCTGCAGTTGTCCCCTGGAGGGAGGCTGGGGAAGGAAGGAGTCCTGGAGCAGGAGTATCCACTCATTTTCTTCTGCTCTTCTAAGAACCTCTGAGAAAAAAAAGCTTCACAAAGACCTGATTGCTGATTGGTTTTGAACCTACCCACAGCCCACTGACTTAGAGATATTATGAACTGGGAAACAATCATTTCCCAAAACAAACTGCACGTGCTAGGTTTTATCTCTCTCTTTTCATAGTCAGGTGATGAATTCTAGTAAGGACCTGAAAGGAACGCCCATTCCTTACAATTGTTCAGTCTTAAGGAAAGCCTTCCTTGATACTATACAGAAAACCTACCAAAGATAAATAATGTAAGATTTGAGAATACAAAAAGCTTGCTATCTATGAGTGAGAAGTGTATCTACAATAACTTAGGATAGGGATTTAAAGCCTGGATCTGTTTTGTTGCAGATCTCAGCTTTTATAGCTAAACTTGCACAGAGAACTTGTTCCAATAGATCATTCTCTCCGTTAATGTCTCTAGCCTTGTTCTGTTGAACAAGTCTTCGCAATTCAAAATTGCTTTTTTCCTTTGTAGGTGAGGAATGAAATAAGCTCACATCAAAGCTGTTCTTTCATCTGTCTATTTTGACTCTCAAAGATGAGTCAGAGGACACCCACACATATACTTAAATCAGATGCACTGTTGTGAATGCATTTGGACCATCCATTAGAGATAAAGGCTCCGTAAAGGAGGCTGACAAACTAGCCAGGCATCTGATTAGGCACAGAATAATTTCAATGGCTAATCAAACGAATGAATCCTTACTTGATTACATTTCAGTTTTGTATCAGCTAATCATGAAACCAGAAAATACACTAATGGATGCTGGTTTCTTATCGCACCTGTTCACAGGTACAATTGCTGTAATTTGGGAAGAAGAAGGGAGGGGGCAGCACTAATTTCCTAATCAAGAGCTGAGACAAATAGCAAGCTCTAATATTCTTAATGCAATAGGTCGTTTTTCTCTAGAAGAAAACTAGACCTTTTCCAGGACTTGGAGATCAGTCAGCAGTGGGAGGCTGGAATCGCTCCCCCACATCTCACAGTGTGGGGATTTTTTTACACATATATGTTGTTCCTCAGGAAACATGCTGTATTAGACAGTAAAAAGAGACCTTCTTAGGCAAAGGGACATTCTTAAGAATGTCTTTCTCCCACCCCCCAGGTCTCTTTCCACACTCACTGCCCAACAGGTATTAGCAGGGGCAAGAAAGGTAGCTGCAGAAAATGTTTGTGGGGTGTGGTGTGTTTGCACATCTCCACATTTTTTGGCGCTCCTGGTATCTCAGGAGCTTTGGTCTCAGGTACAAAGATCACAAGTTATCATATGGGGATGATAATTCTGAATGCTCACCACCGAGGTCTCTGACTGACGATATAATGATAATCCTTAGGAACCACTGCGGTGCTTGGAGAAAATCCCATTATGCCCTATGAAAGCGCAGAAAGCAGCAGCCCCTGCCCCAGAGAACAGGTAAAACTCTGTACATTTTCTTTTACTATAAAAAGGGAACAAAGGAGAAATATTGGAGGAAGAAAAGGAGATGAAGAACGCTGGGTTCTGCTTTTAATATAGCCTGGAACCAACAGTTCTTTGTTGTATGCAGATAACAGTTTGGGTTCTAAGTTATGAACAAGATCTGACATCTACTTCCACAGTGAATCCCACAAAGAAAAACAGTTATGAAAGTTCTTATTTTCTACACCACCTCTGGTAAAGCATCTCATGAGAAACAGACTGAGATAAAAGCTGGACCCTGATTTCTGAAAAGTAGGTCCTACCTTACAGGAAGCTAGCCTTCTGCTGCTGTATCGCCTCACACTTTCACCAGTGTCAGGAGAGCTGCACTGAGCTTGGGCTGGGATGCATTAGGCTGAAGCTACTGCTAACAGCGCGCGATACTTACAGGAATGGCTTTAAAACATCTGCCAATCAATACTGCCCAGTTCTTTGAAGAACTCTTAGTTTAATGCTGCTTACCTACGCAGCATCTCCGAAGTCTAAGTGAAGAAAATAGACCAAAGGCAGCTGGATTAGCAGTATTAAGCCACAGTCAATGTACTGCATGCATTTTAATAGCTTTTGCAAAAGTGGAGCACTAGATTCTCTGCTGTGTAAATCAGTATAGATCCATTGAAATTGGCAGAATGGTACTGATTTATACAGGCTGAGGACTGTCCCCAGGACTTCCAGCAACAGCTGTTTTAAATGGCTCGGTTTGATCTGTCTTTTGAAATACTAAGCCACCAGATAGATTGCATTTAAATTATCAGTGCTGATCGATATATGAGATATATCATAAATCTTTCCTAAACACCACTCAGCTGAATTTCCCTTATTGACTTAAAATACATTCATCCTGAATCTTCTTTGGCTTTTCATATAAGCTCCTAAGTTGTAGGAGAATAAAGTCTTTGAAAAGGCAAACATAGATAAACACTTCATTAAAAAGCTATGGTGTTACCATTTGTCATTTCGTTGCCATATAAAATCTGTGTCTACAAACTATTAAAAAAACCAACCTCAAAACCGCACCATCTGAAGTGCCTATTTACCCTTATTTGAGGGTAAAAATTAAGTTGCTAGAACCACATCTGGTGGTGTATTTAGGATTTTTTTCTAGCTCTGGGCTTGAAAGAAGGGAATGAAGGGCCCATCCTGCAGAGAACTGAACACTTCTCAGAGGTGCTAAGTAAACCTCTGACCCCTTTCAGAGGCATTAAAGATTTTCTGGTAACTCAGCGCAGATGCTTGGTGTTTCTCAGGATCTTTACATTGTGTGAGCAGAACAATGATTGTGTTTACCATCATAAGCAGGGTTTTTTTTTATTTATGGCATAAATTACAGGTTAAGAAAATATGGTAGATTTTTATTATAAAACCAGTTATGATGTTCTGGAGGAATTTCAGAGGTCTGGGAAGGAAAGTGTTTCTTTATATGCTGTCATAGTCTTCCCTTCATATTGCTGACCTACTTATACCTTCGGTGTGGTCTTTTGCCCCTTTTCTCACCTGTGTACCTGAGGGCACTATCTTCTGTGCTGGGCAGATCACTGCTGCTCACAGTCACGCATCCTGAACACCATGCTTCTTCACTGCTCTTCTCCCTGTCCTTTTACTCCTGGCTGTCTCTTGTCATGATGCTGTGACTGTTGTGCTAGCACTAATCATTTAATTTCTTCCAGAACTCCTTCATCCTTCATCAATTACAGGAATATAATCCAAGGCGTGATTTTTGAGGTCATTGCTGTCACTCTGTTTCAATTCATCTCCTTCATTTCTTTCGTGAGGAACCGCAGAAATAATTTCTGAGCTTGATTTTCTAGAGATCCTTGAAAAAGCAGGGGAAGGAGAGGAGTAAGGCAACTGCTAAATATTGGTTGACTTTGTTTATCTTCTCTCAGCTTCATCTTCTTGTACATTAACATAGAAACAGGAAGCAGCAGGAGAAGGGAATGGTTGCTAGTTACGGATTCAAAAGGATATGATGTCCATGAGCACCCTCAGTTGCATACTCGCTCCATGCAGAGAAAATAGTCCACTGGCATGCTGACTGAATAATTTGTTTTACACAGCACCTAGCAAATGGCGGTCATGGACCAGAGCCCCCTGTGCTAGCTGCTCTGTTAACAAAAGAAAAAAATTCAGAAGAGGGTCACCACTATCAGAGCTTACATCCAAAGTATAAGACAGGAGACAACAGATGGAGATGGACAGATGGTGAAGTGCAAAGAAACTACTAAACAGTTGATAAGCGTGAAGGCAAACAGTATCAGCGTACCAGCTGCCTAACATTTGTCCATTAGAGATGTCAAGCCAAGGAATGGTATAAGAATGGTTTTAAAGGATAATGGGATAGCTCTGTGGATGGTTGGGGAAAAACCATCCCAAGCGGGGATGGCAGCAGGGAATTGTTTATCTGGAAACCCTGCTAGCAGACAGTGGAGGGGGGAGTTGTCATTTCCAGTGAGAGGTAGGGTATGAAGGGCATGGAAATGAGAACAAGTAACTTCCCTTTAATATGACCAAGAAGTGCTACCTGTGAAGGGATGAAAAAGAGAGGAGTAGCAGGGTCAGAACAAGAAGCGTGAAGACTTACTGAGTAGATAAAATGAGCTAAGACTTACACTTGCAAGATCAAAAAAATATAATTGCAATAATTGCTGAAAGCTATAAGTCTGCGTGATTTTTAGCACGTTGTTAGAACGAAAAGGCAGTTTCACAATGCTTGTATAGAAAGAATCAGCAAGGCTTTGACACATCTTAGGCTCCCTTTTTCAGTGTATGAGTGACAGGCAAAAAACATCACAAGGGTCAAGAAAAGGAGTCGCAGGGTCACGTCTGGTGAAATGTGGTAACTTACATTGCTGTTGGCTAAGAAGCCAGGAAAATCCCTTGATGGTTAAATGACTCCGTTGGGAGAACTTGGCCTTACACAGATGTGTGGTTTATTTTTTGTTGTTTTGTGTTTTTTTCTCTGTGGTATTTATCTGGTTTTTCTTTTATGAGAGACTGCATAGCAGTTAGTCTACTTAACTGCAGCTGCTCACCCTTCTCAGAGGTGTTTTGAGAGCAGAATGGATTAAGAATTTAAACACAGGTAATAGCAACATTGCTTGGAATGAGCAGAAATGTAGTATTTATAACACAAGCATATTGGCCTTTGGGTGGCTAAGTGGTTCATAAAATTCAGTGCAGCATAATGTGAAGTAGTGTAGCCAATTACTAAAAGAACAAGCATGAAGATTGCAGTCTAAATAGGAACACAACATGGAATTCATATTAAGAAAAGAACCTACAAGGGACTGCAGATAATAGAGTAAACCATTAGGACTATTTCCTGGTAACAATAGCAAAAATGAAAAAGAGCAAACAAGTTTCTGAAGTATAGCCCTGGCAGTATAGCGTGTAAAGCTGCAGAAATTATTCTGGCATGCTACTAGTCTCATTAGAAAAGTGTTCAGTTTTAGCCACTTCATTACAAGACGACATTGAAAAGGTGCAGCAGGAGCAATCCAAGATGATTTAGTAACCAAGACATGATTTATGAAGAAAGTTTCTCCTTTGTAGCTAAGGAAAGGGAGATTAAGGGAGGATTCTTATGCAAGATCCTGAACAAATGGGAATGAATCAATGCTAAAATGCGGTTGTTACAGTCATATGCAAACTTAAAACAAGAGATTTTGGATTATTGTTAGGGAAGAAAATTCAAGCAGATTTTCAAACAGGAGACAGCGCTTTATGCAAATGATGGAAATAACTTTATACCAGCTCACCTGAGATATATTTGAGGAACTGACTATACATGTGTAGAAGGGATTATTAAAATTCTTCATCTTATTTTTTAAAGGAATAAATCATGAACCAAGTAGTAGTTTTTAAATTTGCTACATACTGATGAAGAAACCCCCATACAACAGAGGTAAAGACAGATCTCTGTCAGCTGAACACTTAAGATTGCAGTTTCTGGAGGGAGAGTTTTGCTCTCAGCTACCCAAAAAAAAAAACAACAACCAACCCCAAAACGAAATGTTGGCTTGTCTCTCAAAGGAGACAATAACATATAAAATCTACAACAAAGGATCAGGTTCTAAATTCCTTACAGTATTGCCAGTACAAGCACCTGGTCTGTTCTTTTAAAAATAGATCAGATTGGACCTTTTCTTTTGAGATCTAATAGGGAAAGTTGTCCGGAATACTGAACCTGAAGACCAGAATAAATTTAAATATACATGGCACTTCTGATCACCTAGATGTCATTTCTTCAGTTTAGTCCCTCAGATAACATTGCACTGGTAGGCTTGTACAAATACTTTCAGCTGACGAGAGGTATTAGATTTTGTTTGTTCCCAGACCTGCACTTTGCTCCGATTATCTTCTCTATTGATTTACGGTGAGTTTGAGCATCCTCCAGCAACCAGAAGGGGAGGGAGTCTGTATGCATGGACACCTTTTCCATAGAGAAGAATGATGTATCTCATCCATGCTGCTGCTATACCTCTTCCCCTGGTCCAGCTCTGGGCTTTTTTTCTTCTAATTAAGTGACTTCAGTGGTAGATAGAGGAAGGTGGTCTGAAAAGGTGTAGGAAAGTGGTAGAGGTAGTGATGTGTACCACCTCAGAGTTTCTGATGGATACAGTACAGTCTGACTTCCCTGTACTCCTTCGGTAGATGGGAGGGTTGGCTCTCCTTCCTTCTGGCCAGAGGCACTGCTCGATAAATACAGTGACGTGACATGTGGATCGTACCATGACTGATGGCAGAAGAACCAGTAGGATGAATAAATATTAGGAGAAATGATAGAATGTTTTAATAAAATTTAACACAGATTGAATATTGTTTAAAGGACAGTTTTTGGCAGAAGAACATTAAGATATTATAGATCTTAATTTTATGAGCTAGTATCAAAGGTCTACGCACTAATGGTTTGCATCCATTAAAGTAAATTTAGGGTGAATGTAAGAAAATCAAGTGTTACTCTGTAGTGAGTTCACATGAGAGGAGCCCACACTAATTCTATCAGCTCTTACTGATGTGTTATATTCCGTTCACTTTGATGGGACAGATAAGCCTCATGAATAAAGGTCTGCAGGAATTCTCTCAACAGTCTTCCTCAAATGCTTTTAAGCTTTTGCTCTCATGTTGGTGAAAGCTTTGTCTGAATCACTGCCTGCATTATTTAGCCTGTGGGTTCCAGTGCAGCTAAAGAAACAGATTTTAGCCCTTGTTCTAGAATTATGGTGAATCGTGCAGTTCTGTTCAGCCCCTGGACATTAAAACATTGGGCTGTGCTGTACGCACTCAGCACTCTGAACGGATACTTGTGGTGACGGTGAATTTACGTGGGAATGGTTGGAGCGCCTGCATGGAAGTCTTCATGGCAGTCTCACAGCCGTGCGCGCCTGTGGCCATTTATTCTACTGGTAATGGGGCAGACTTTTTTTTCTGAAAACAGGGGCAGGTTGTTAAAGATTAAAAGTGATATTAAGATGCCCTATTAAGAAAAGCAAAGTGGTAATCTCTATTTATGGAAGAAAGATGTTGGGTAGGGGTTTGGGGTTTTATGTCTCTTTTTTTTGTCTGGTGGTCTGGATTTGGACAGTGATGTCTGCAGAACAGGAACTGATTGACTACCAGGATAGCAGATTCTCCAATCACATCCACAAAGGTGTGACCTCAGATGAAATTACAGGTGTCTAAATGTCTTTGTAGTGAATATTCTAGTACTTGGAAATCACCATAAATATTTAATTTTTTATATACCACAAGCTGTTGGTAGCTGTGGAGACTAAAGTCTGTTAGACACACCTACCTGCAAGTGAAATACAGTATCTCAGCATTTGGCTTCCACTCAGCCCTACAGGGCAGCCCTACTATCTTCTCTTCTTGGTCGACACTGCCAAGAATGGGACTGCTTACAGTGATGCTTTTGTTTACTTGAAGTGGTTGTGTTTTCCAGCCAAGTGCTGTCAACAAGCAGACAAGTTAGGCTCCTGCTATTTAGTCAAGCTCCCTTACCTCCTTGGCAGGCATTTTCTCTGGAGCTAGCTCCAAAGAGCACGTCTCACATCCTCTGTGTGCGATCCCAAAGATCCACCAGTGAATCAGGCACTGCCTGGTGTGCCTGAGGCTTACCCAGGCTAGGCTACTGCTGTTCGTGGTCCCCTGGCGATGGGGATCTCGACGTGGACTTTCAGTTCTGAGCACTGATACAAATTCTTTGTGATGCTGGGCAGGTCAAGAGAACTTTTCGGTGTGATTGTTAATCAAATGCACGTAGTGATAACTACTTACATCACATGCTTTTTCTTAAGAACATTTTTTGTTTGCAGATTTATTAAAAGAAAGCTTTGATGTTTTGGGGGTGTGTTACAAAATAACTGTGATAGGCTGTGTACTCTTACCATTTTTATATTCTCCATGCCCTTTAGCAGCATTATGCAGGATATGGGTTTTTTATTGAAATGTGAAATATACACTAAAACTATTTTTTCCCATGCAGTAAGATAATAAGATGTTACATTACTCCCAGGTCCAATTTTAAATTTAAATATAACTTCATTAAATTTTACTTTGCAATCAGATAAATTAATGAGAGAGGATCAAAACAATATGCTGTAATTACATTTGGAAATTATTCCTTCTGTCTTTCAAGAGTGTTTTTTCTGTCTAAGATATTGAAATTTGGTGTCTAAATATAAAGTGCAGTAACATCTGGTACTAATTGCTGGTTTAAATAATATAGACAGATCTTCATGTATTTCATGCTTTTGAAAGGAACCTTTTAGTAGGATGTTCTGTGTCAAAGGTTATAAAAAATTTCATGCCACTAAAAATAGCTAATATTCCACTTGTGTTCTAGATCTAAGTGATCTTTTACATAAAATATTTTGCTTACTGAAGTGTAGTTGGTTTAACTTAGTTTATTTGGCAAGAAGAACCAGTCTGTATGCCTTTTAGACCTGCTGTTCATTGGTGCACATGAACATAATGCAGGAGAATGTTAGAACAGTTTATTTCTAGACTCAGAAATTTTTACTTCATCCTCAAGATCTCGGATTTTCAGCACAGACTGTTGTGCTTCCAAAATGATGTATCTGAAGTCATCTATTTGCTTGCATTTTGTCAATGAGAAGCTCACCATGAGCCGGCAATGTGCACTTGCAGCCCAGAAAGCCAACTGTATCCTGGGTTGCATCCAAAGCAGTGTGACCAGCAGGTCAAGAGAGGTGATTCTCCCACTCTGCTCCGCTCTGGTGAGACCCCACCTGCAGTACTGCGTCTAGCTCTGGGGTCCCCAGTACAAGACAGACATGAAAATAGATCTACAGCAATGCTAAAGTGACTTTGGTGACTAGCAAATGAGCCATGGTCCAAAAATTATTCCTGCAAACTGTGTTCATAAAAACAACAGATATATTTGAGGAAAATAATCAATGGCCCTATTGTTTCTCGCTTCTGTGTCTTTTCTTACTGAAATGCCTTCATATGTTTTGGATTAAACTGAGTGAGAACTGAGTGAGGGTGCTTCACCCTTCTGTGGACGGGTGCCTGTGTGGAAGGCATATGAAGTGTTTCTGGGTCCCAATAGAATTACATGTCTAGTGCAGCGACTTGTGCAGGCTGGACATTTTCAGCTGGCCAGCACTCCTCAAAGGTGATAGGCAAGATGAAAGGAAACCTCGACAGACACCCATTTTGTGTGGGTGGTTGTCAGGGCCCTGAGGACACTCATAGGTGTTAATGGCCCACCTCACCTGGGGTCTCGCCCACATCTGTGCTGCTGGACCCCAGGGCTCCGTTTAAGCTCAGTCCTTGCCTGAGCTACAGTTCAGCTGTGTTCTGGATGAACCATGGACCCACACTGTAGGAAGCTTGTCGGATGGATGGATGGGTGATGGACAGATACGTCAGAAGTATGTTATAGCTCAACTCCAGACCCGTCTTTGACCTCATCTCCTGGTTGGACTTTAGAGCCATGTTGTAGCCTTGACTCCAGGCCTGGCCCTGGCCCTGTCTCCTTTCATTTCTGGGTGGACTCTGGACCTGGTTTATCCCTTGCCTGGACCCTCTTACCAGCTCCTGGCTCTGACGCTATGGTCAGACCCTATAGGGCTGTGCCAGAGGGCACTGCCACCATGGGGTCATCCTTGATACCAGATTCAGCTTCCCTTAGGTGGTAGCAGGCCCTTGCTGCTCCTTGACAATTACAAGTGTGTGACTGATATCTAAACCACTGAAGACTATGAGAACAGCAATCTTCAACAGCAGGAAGGGTTCAGGCAGCTCTGTGTCTTGTTAACCATCACTGATACTGGACGCTAATGAAGGAATATAGCAACTGGGTGACAGTAAAGTGACACTACCTTCTGCAGGCTTGTGATCAGTGGTAACTTCCTCTGTCAGCAGATACTATTTTTATCCATCTACCCTCTCCTACTCCAGGAATCTACCTCATCCATTTTCGAATATGAAGGTCCCCAACTTTATTTGTTGTGGTTATCTCAGTCTGACACCTGCTGCTTTCTCCCTAGATCGTGCACTGGAGGACACATGCAGCAACCATTCTTTTAGCTCAAACTGCTCCACTTGTCTCCTCACTCTTCTGGAGCAGAGCCTAGTGCGACTGACTCTTCTTTCACACTGGGTTTATGCTACCTAATCACAGTGACTGCAAAGGTGCTCCAGGTTGGGGTTTAATCCAGAAAAGGAGTTAAGTATATGCAAAACTCTAAACCTGTTAGAAACTCCCCCGGATTTGAGAATTCTCGACATTGAAGTAAACCCATGTATATAACTACTTTCCCTCCTTTTAGTATGGGAAAGCTTGACTGAAAAAGTGGGTGGATGTTTTGCTGTGAAGGGATTAATTTCATGATCGTTCTGACCTTTTCAAGGAGCGAGTTAGCTTGCTTCTAATCTGTTCAGCCACCTGTATAAAAGACCTATGAATTCAGCTCATAGAGCCTACACAACCCACAAATGATTCATTGTCCCAGTCAGTACCGTTTATTAGTATTCCTGAAAGAATCTCCTCCCTTCCCATCCCACTGACCCCAGGCCACCTTCATGCAAGCCTGCACTTCATTTATTGTCAGAAATTCTGAGAAACAAATCTAAGCAAAACAAGTTATGACCTGATCTCTTGCTGATCTGTTCCATACTTCTTCCATTAAGGCACAGGGACATATTTGAAAACAAGAGGGAACTATGAAATGCAGTAGTAGTGCCTCATGCACCAAAAAAGTCATAAACTGATCAAAGGCAGCAAATACTTCAGCCCTGGTAAGGAAATATATGCATTGATCCATACTCTACGTGCACTTTGGCTCATTGGCCTTAGACACTGTGAGGTTTTCCACTCCCTATTACGGAAAACTCTTCCAAGCCTGTCTGGCAGTAGCTCAGGTCAAGTATAATTTTTCTTTTCATAGCCAGAACATACCAGCTGACATCTACACATTGGACAGTCAAGAGAGAAGCTTGTACTATCCAGCATGAAAATACTGGCATGAGGTATCAGTTGTGATAAAAAATATGCAATATGTGGGGAATACCTTCAGCTTTCCAACACCAAATCACTTAGACACTAGCCAACCACCACTGATTAGTTCCTGTGCTGTGCTGATAGCTACATGACCACTCTGAAGCATGGAAGAGCAGCAGACATTAAATCATCTATACCCACCGTCAAACATCTGCAGTCAAATGAACTAGGCCTGCTGTCCAAGAACTTTTAGAGAAGCCTTGCACTGGCAATGAATGGTCAGATCAATTAACATGGACCCTCTTTCATGGTTTCTTTTTTAGTTTAGAAGTAGAGACAAGCCTTAGCTACTTATGGGATCTTTTTCTGTCATTTACCATAGTTAAGTAGAAACAGAGCAAGGCAGGGTATAAATTCGAGAGGAAAACTCAAGCTCTGAACGCAGGCGTAGCTTAAGAGATCAAAAGCTTTTATAGCCCTGGTGCCAGAGCATTGAAACACCAAAGTCACCAACAGTTTGGAGGCTGGAGTTTTTAAAGAGATCTACCTGTGGCAAAACCCATGAAAATCTGGCCAATTTTCCCAAATCTTGGGTGAGTGGATCTAAGGCAGGGTTGTCCTTTTGTTTTATTAGGTTTGATGAAACTTTCCCAAGATGGTCTGTCATGTTCGCTCCCTTACAAAGGCTTAGGCATATGTGACAGTTCTTGTTAGACAGCTGCAGGTGTGCTGAATTTGAAATACATAAATATATTAAAAAGTATAGGTATCAAATTATCAATAAATGTATATTTATATAAATACATAAATAAAGCAGTTCTTAAAGCAATCCTCTGTGTAGGGTTTGCCTGGAATGCCATTGAGGAAACACCTCATCTCTCCTACTGTCTGGAAGAGGGGCCTGCAGATGATTATAGATTTGTAATTACTTCTGTAGATCCACCAGTTGCACTGGTGCTGGTGCTGATTATTAAGAAATCTCTGCTGGAATCTGTCATTGCGCTGAACTTCAATACAGCAGCAGATAAACTACAGATACACAAGGAAAGAGTTTGTGAGGGAATAAGAAGAATTTGCATGCCTTACGTAGGGACTGTTACCACCAGCTGGTTTCTATAGAAAGTTTCCAAAGGCGATTACTTACCAGCTACTAACCAGTCACTTACCAGTACACACCTTAGGAGGACTGCAATTCTAGTGAGGATCCTTTTCATCTTCAGGCGTCAGACTAAAACCTGGATCATCAGAGGAGTTAGAAAAAAAAAACCCTCCTTCTTTGGCTTCCACTCATCATTTAATAAGACACTAAAAGGTGTATGATAGTTTTCCATCTCTCTTTAAAATGTAGAAGAATTCTGGTCGGAAGCAGGACTGAGAGGTACAAGGATAAATGCTCTGTTCCTGCAGCGTGGGCCATTTCTTTGCTGCCGTTATCCAGATTCAGAGAGATGTGATGGCTGCTTTTTAGGAGATATGAAATCGTTATGCTTTCTGCCTTGCTAAATCTCGTGGGGAAGCTGGTAAATGATATATTTACCTTCTCCTGTTATTTCTAGTAAGATAAAAGATTACTTTGAAAAAGAAAAGAAGAAAAAAATTACATGTAGCAATTAATAGCTAAAAAAAAAATCACATCATTTCAGTTCTTAACTGCTCAGCCACCTGTTCCTATGTTTGTTTTTAATACATTTTAGTTTGAAATCTAATTATTTAGACAGGAAGACTCCTGTGATTAGTATTAGTTACCTAACAATCATTCACACCTGTTATAGTTTTAATACTTGTAATATTATACGCTCTGCTGATACTATATTGTTTCAATTGTAGTTTGGGGGTTTTTTTTCCTACTTCTGCACAGGCAAATATAGATTATTGTATTGCTTCATTGGATCCCGGAAAGTTCTGTCTTTTATGATTGCTGAAATTTGGTATACGGAGTAGAAAATGGCACTGCATATTTCAAAACAGTAATTTCAGTCACTGAGGCTGTGGTAACGAATGTCAGTGGTTGGAATGCTCTGATAACGATAACATCAGTGCTGCAGGATATACAAATCATCACGTATTCCCGTGTAGCGGCAGGAAGGAAGCAGCCACTGTTTTTCTCTTTTTCTTTCTTTCTTGTTTGTTAGAGAAAAGTAAGGAGAATCCTGATCTTAAGGGCCATGTTGGTTTAGGTCACTATAACCTTGATGCCAGCAAAATTAAGTGCATAAACCCCATTAAAGCCACTGAAATCTCAGCTCATGCATAACTTGAGTGTATAAATGTTTTCTTGGATTAGTGACTTTGTGAATAAATGATTTTAGAAGCCAGTTGGACATGCTTAAGTTTACACTCAATTGTCCATTTTCTTCTTGCTACCTCGCGCTTTCTATGCTATTATTTTAGTCTTTTGCATGGCCCATTCAAGTTTTCTTGATATCTAAGCCTCTGTGAAGACCTAGACATCATTCAGGGAGGTATTTCAGCACATTTTTAAGTTCCTTCTTTCAACAGACATTTAAGACCCAGTGTAATTTTTAGCAAATGCATCTGTCTCATTGAACTCAGTGCAACTTTAAGCAGAGAGTTAAGTTAAGCAGTATTGGTTGATGTTTTCTTGAGCTGGGGTTTTAGGTCGCGGGCACATGTCTTCTGGGAGTAACTTTGTTGTTTACCATTTCTGGTGCCTGGTGGCACACCGCTTTCTCTGCTGCTATTTACCACCACCCATCAGGTGAGTGTTTGTGTGCATTTTCTTGATCTAGTTTAAGTTAAGCAGTTTAAATGCTGGCTAATTCACTTGCTTTGATTGAAATTAAAGCAGTTAAGCTTTTTGAAGTGTTTAAATGTACCTATTTATAATGAGAAAATGGCTTACGTTGCCCAAATTAGAAGCTGATGAGTGGTTTTGTTCCATTTTGTTAAACTGTATTTCTACAACAGAAAGAATGCTCATTGCTTGAACATGTCATGCACGCTCAAGCAAGAAGCTGAGAAGGTGATTACCTCGGACAGGGGTGTGATTGTGAGCAGCATTGCAGAAGCTGGGATCAGTACAGCCTGCATAGCTGCATCTGGAAGGCAATGCAAGACCAAACTTCAGGGTGCTCTACCTTGCAAAGAGTCATAAAATACCTCAGTAGAATAGAATAGAAT
>VWZZ01007195.1:288853-352542 GCA_013399095.1 Psophia crepitans | reverse complement strand
AGGAGCGGGATGAGGAGGTGCGCGGTGTCGGGGCGGCGGCGCTCGGTTCTCCTGTCCGGCGGTATCGGGGCGCGCTGAGAGCCCCCGCCCGGAGTGGGAGGCGGAGGTGCCCTCCGCGGCGGGGATCGGCTTCGTGCTCACCTGGGCGCAGCCCCTTCGCGTCGTTTCCCTTCCTAAACCCGGGGCGTTCCTGTTTCTGCGCCCCCCAGCTTTCGCACCGTCTAGCTCGGTATTGAGGGTTGGGGGGGGGGAGTTGTATGGAAGGGGTATTTTTTTTGTTTTAAGAAACCTTGTTTTTTCTAGCACATCACCTTTGAATGGTGTTGCTCTAAAGCAAACTTCAGTGTCAGACGGAAGTGGTGGGCAAGCCCCTGAACTACACTAATACTCTTGAGAGAGCTAATGACAGGCTGTGGATTATGGAGGCGCTCTGTGGGTGATAGATCTGTAGCGTGATACGCGTGGTGTTCCCTCCCCTCCTCATCTGGCTCCGATACCTCCTAACGGCACTCACTTTTGTTTTGTTTTAAAAGCAGAATCCCCACTACGCTACGGTAAAGTGACCCTTTTGTGTCTGAGACTGATGGTTTTTTTCTTTCTTGTTGCATGGTTCGCACTGCTTAAAGGTATTTCTTGCGGTAGCCCCCAAACCAAGGCATTGTTCTGGCTCCTGCTCTCCTTGCACATCATCTCTCTATGCCTTAGTTGAGTGGTTGACGTGCCCTTTGTTGTGGCCAACTTTTTAATTTGCTCCTAGATGGTGTTTCTTTATTCTCTGCCTTCATGCTGCTGGATGTGCAAAGGCTTTTTCAGTGTTGGTTTTTTTTTTTGCTTGTTTTGTTTTGTTTTCTTTTTTTTTTGAAACCCTGGCATTTTTAAAGGAATATCTGCAAAGTGCTCGCTGAAGTCGTTTGCAACTAGTAAAGCTGCAGTTACCAGAAATGTTTCCCTCCACTGTAACGGCTGTTTATGTAGCTCCTGTTTTTTCCCCTTCATTCCCTGATGCCTCTTCTGTTGAATTGATAGAATTGTAGGATGGCATAGTGAATTGGATCTGAATATAAGTTTCTCTATCCCCTTTTATTTTTTTTAAATATTTAAACTTGGAGGAGGTTCCTGGTCTGTTTCAACTGCACAAGTCCACGAGGAGTGGAGTATATTTATAGCAAAGTACATTTATGATAGTAGTGGAATGGTTTTGGATATATCCATATAATCTGTGTTTTTAATAGAGATGTGAACTTGCTTTATTTACTGTAGCTGCTGTTAGCATGGTGTTCACAGGTAGGTAATTAATATATCCTGCTTCTCGGCAGGTCTTGTACATGTGGGCTAGGGGCTGTGCTTACCACAGCTATGTGGCGTCTAGTTGGTTTGGTGCTCAGTTGGTAAGCCTGCAAAATACTGTGTAGAAATGCACAAAGGCTGTCTGTTCAGTTAGCTGAACTCGCAGCCACTGGCACACCAGTTAACTTCTGGTCAAGGCTGGTTATTTCTGTGTGTGCTTTGGAGATGAATTATAGGCACCTTTTGAGTTGAAAATATACAGAAGGTAAGGTGGAAAAGAAGTCAACATTGTGTTCATTGATATTTGAAATTCTATATGGGCAATCTGATACTAATTGCAGGTGAGGTAATTCTAGAAGATACCAGTATCAACTCATTTTAATGTAGTGGGAAAGCTTTCTTAGAATATGCAGTCTTCTTCCCTCCCCTTTATTCTTCTCTGCTAGGTTCCTGCATTGTGTGAAACCAATCTTTTTTTGTCTGTGTGTTTTCTGCTTTCGTTTTGTCCATCCTTCCATTTTGGCATAGTCAGTACTTGCAGCTGGATTCCTGTCTACCTGCCGAGCCACCTGACAAATCCATCTGTATAATCATCATTTTTTTTTTATGGAAGGACACCATAATGCATGAGTGCAGAAATAAGTGAATGCATGTTAATTTAGAACTGAGAGACCACCTATGTTACTTGCACACTAAAACCCTTAAGGGTAGTGGGAAAAGGCAAGACTGAAGTCTGAGATGAATGTACAGATGATTTCAGGCTTGCTTTATGTGCTACCTGCCAAAACTGTAACATTGAGAGAAGTGCTTGAAGATACCTTTTTCACACTGACATCCCATCTAAATTAGTCAAATTAAAAAAAAATAATTATTGTACTCTGCAGTATTCTGTTTGTGAGTTCTTTTGGTTTTATTGATCTTCAGCACTAGATCCTGCTTTTGCAGCTTTCATTTCTCCTCTTGCCCCATCCTTGTTCCTGTTGCCAGCATAGCAGGATTGAATCTGTTGTCATGGTTGTTTGGTATCCTTTAGACAGCAGTGAAGCAGATTGTCCTGATACCTCTCTTGCTGCTACTTTAGCTGTCAGTAAATTTGTCAAAGCCATGACATAAAAATATTTTCAAACTAAATCTATAAATGGGTAATTGAAAAGCGTGCATAGTTTCCCATGTGTTTCTACTTCATGTAGTTCCAGTAGAATGATTTATTCTCCTGTGACATTGTATACAACATACTTGACAATTCTGATCTTGTCTCCTTCTAGACCTCCTCATAGACTAAACAACCTCAGTGGCTTTAATCTTCACTTATAGAATGTGTTTCTAGACATATCATTATGTCTTGTGGACTCTTTCCAGATGGTCATATCTGTCTTGAAGCATGACATCAAAAACCAGGATACCATACTCAGATTCAGGCCTTGCCAAAGCTGAATAGAAAGATTATTTCAGAGGTCTGTCAAGTGGTTGTACTGTTTACGTAGCCCAGACTGCTCTTCTACAGTTTATGGTCCCTCATGAGTTTTCTTTCTGAAGAATGAATGCAAACATTCCTACTCTACCAAAAAGAACAGGTCATCTCCCAAGCTCAGGGAAGGAAACTTGCTGCTGTCATGTAGACTGCTTCTTTTATGTCCAGAAATTAAACAATAGAACTGAAAGCTTGATAACTTCTCAGTTTCACATCTTGAAAGAGTTAATTCCTGGAGGCAAATGGGGAAGGGAGTGTCAAGGAGGGAAGAGAAGGTCCATCCCTTCCCCCCCCCCCCCCCTTTTTATAATGACTTAATCCTACTGTTCCATAAACTTCACCTTAAAATATTAAAAAGTAACCAAAGAAGAGCAGTGTCTCATTTCATGTAAGCAAGAACAAATGATACTTTACAAGATTATGACCATCAATTACAAAAGTGTTTTTGTTGTCTGAGATCTCTGGTACATGAGAATCAAGCATGACATTAACTTCATGTGGGAAGTACTTACTTCTGGAACATCAGTGCATTGAAGTGTTGTGGATAGCAAACACCTGAAACTCAAAACAATTAAAGCAGATTATTTGTCTATGCTTTTGTGAAGTGGATGGTTAATTGGTAACAGAAGCAGGGAGGATGGGATGGCATCGTGAAGGGCATTCAAGGCAAACACTACATGGAGGATGGCTCACTGCTTTCCTAACACAGCATGGCTGTTCAGGTTTTTTAAGGATTATTCTGTATTATCTTTAGAACTCTTCTTGTTGGAAAGTGTTTTCCAGACTGTCAAGGGAGGAGTTGAAGCTGAGCAACAGCATCCTTTCTGTAGTAATCTGGCTGCTTCTACAGTCTGTGGGTAGTCAATACCAGACCAGGATTGTGTGGGAAAAGATAAGTGCAGTATAACCCTGGATTTTCCCATTTTACTTTCTCTTGTATTTCTCTCTTCTCTACATTATTCTTCCTTTGGCAAAAGAAAGTGACTCTGAACAGGAAGCATGTTTTACGAGGTTTATTGAGGCAAATGGTGCCAAATATCATTGGCTGCATTAGTTTCTCTCATTCAGTGTCCTACAGTCTTTCAGTCCACCATGGGATGTGGTTTTTGGTGGTTTCCAAATCTTAGTGTTGTAGGGCAGGTGAAAGCTCACTTGGATTAATCTTTTTTCTTAAAAAGACAGTGAAGGCAAGTTATGGAGTCCTTGCCTACATCAGTAATTTCAAGGATCTGAAGGTTAAATTGTGTGTCTTGGAGTGGTCTGTCAGTGAAAGAACTTGTCTTTCTACAAACCTTGTCATAGTAACTGGGAATACACATTGCTTACCAGAGCAGAGGAGCAAGCCAGGGAGGATCAGCATACCTTGTTGTATAGAGTAGCTGTTTTGGTCTGAAATGGATCTAAAAGCTTCTGAACCTGCCAGTGTCTTCCAAATTATCAGTGAGTCCTCATCATTATTTTAGATGCTTTAAAAAAATCCAAACAACTCCAAACTTGAAAAAAAAACACCCACACAAAAAAAGGGGGGAAATACGGTATTTTGTTTTCAGATTCTTGCTCTGTAAACTAAATGTTTGGCACTGAAGTGGCTATCAGAGTTGATAAGACTTGATGCTGTGTTGAAGAGATGGTGAGCAATGTGATTGCTCAGGAAAAACGTCCACTGACTTTGAAGTTGTTTTTTTCTGCATTTTCTTCTACTCTCTAGTTGATGTGTATCATGTATTATAAAATATAGTTCACTCTGCAGAATGAGAAGTACAAAAGCTTTTTCTGTTGCTGCTCTTTGCCTGAATCTGCATTCTTGCTGTTTATGTTGCAGTCTGTTGTGGCTTCAGGGGGACTGTATGGTGGGAATTAATTACTGGGAAGCTAAGACGCTGTCATGAAAGTAATCATAGCAAGGTGAAGAAGGTGATAAAGAAAGTATCTCTCTAAAAGCTGCTTTTTCACACGTTTGTCCTTAAGCATATGTCCACTTGAGAGCTACAGCGTCTCTAGCATTACAGATTGTCTGCCAGATCTTCACCTCTGCATTGGATTTGCATGGCCAGGTTTTGGTAGCAGCGAGGACTACAGGGGTGGCTTCTGCGACAAGCTGCTGGAAGCTTCCCCTGTGTCCGATAGAGCCAATGCCAGCTGGCTCCAAGATGGACTTGCTGCTGGCCAAGGCTGAGCCCATCGGCCACAGTGGTAGTGCCTCTGGGGTAACATAGTTAAGAAGGAAAAAAATAACCTCACGAAAGCTTTTGTAGCCGGAGAGAGGAGTGAGAAGATGTGAGAAACTCTGCAGACCCCGAGGTCAGTGAAGAAGGAGGGGGAGGAGGTGCTGCAGGTGCCAGAACAGAGATTCCCCTGCAGCCTGTGGATAAGACTCTGGTGAGGCAGGCTGTCTCCTTGCAGCCCATGGAGGAGGGATGATGGGGAGCAGAGATTCCACCTGCAGCCTGTGGGGGACCCCATGCTGGAGCAGGTAGAGACACCTGAAGGAGGCTTTGACCCCATGGGAAGCCTGCACTGGAGCAGGCTCCTGGCAGGACCGGAGGCCTAGTGCAGAGAGGATCCCATGCTTGAGCAGGTTTGGTGTCAGGGCTTGTGACCCCGTGGGGGACCCACGCTGGAGCAGTAGGTGAAAAACAGTGGGAGAACTTCTCTTTTTGGAGAAGTTGGTGGAAAACTGTCTCCTGTGCGAGGGACCCCATGTTGGAGCAGGGGCAGAGTGTGAGGAGTCCCCCCCGAGGAGGAAGGAGCGGCAGAGGCAATGTGTGATGAGCTGACCGCAGCCCCCATTCCCTGTCCCCCTGTGCTGTTCAGAGGGAGGAGGGAGAGAATTCTGAGTGAAGTTGAGCCTGGGAAGAAGGGAGAGGTGGGGGGCAGTGTTTTAAGATTTGGTTTTATTTCTTATTGCTCTACTCTGATTTGCTTGGTAATAAGTTACATGAATTTTTTTCCCCAAGTTGAGTCTGTTTTGCCTGTAGTGGTAATTGGTGAATATTCTTTCCCTGCCCTTATCTTGACTCACAAGGTTTTGATTCTGCCTTTTTTCCCCTGTCTAGTTAAGGAGGGGGAGTGGTAGAGTATCTCTGGTGGGCACCTGGACTCCCACCAGGGTCAACACACCATAACCTCAACAAAACTATAGTGTAATTTTGGGGGAGGGGTGAAAAGAGAACTTTGGAATACAGTAAGCAAAGAGTGTCTGAAGTGACGCCAATGTTTATGTGTGCATCTATGTGTAATGGAGGTGGTGGTAGTTAGGTCACAGGGACATTTTGGCAGAACTAGTAGGAATGTTTTTGTTACTTTTCTCTTTCCCCTCCTGCTTTTCCTGCTGAATTACAAACCATGGGACATGCTTAGAATATGTGGGAGGTACCATAGATTTGTTTTAATTGTTTCAGACTTTCTTGTCTCTGACAGTGATGGATCGTTCCCTATTGCAGCACACCCTGAATGTTACAGCTACCTAGAGATGAATTGCCTAATTGCTAGAGTGTGATCCTGACATCATACCAAGGGATAGTAATACAGTCATAAAATGTATACTTCTTAGGGTTAAAATTATTGCAGTGGGATTAAATAAACCCTCATCTAGCCGAGAGTAGCTGCAAAACTTCTTGTGTCACATGAGTCAGAGGAACTGCATTGCTTTTTTTATATATGTTTGATATTACCTGCAACACACACTCCAGGTGTGTAGGGCTGTCTCAACAGTCATGTAAAACACTTTCTTGATTTACTTTTAGGAAAAAAGTGTGTTTGTCTCCTATTTTAAACTTTGGATGCAGGATAGGCTTTTAAGGTACATGCTGATATGCACCCTTATCTCAAAAATACACTGGAATGAGGAGGGAAGCATGGTTGAGGGCTTTATCTAATACAGCTGTATTGATATTTTAGATTATCTGTACGATAGTAATATTTGCAGCTCTCTGGAGCTTCTTTTCAAGACATCTGGTGGGTCCAAAATAAGCCTATAACTAGAACATCTCCCTTTTCACTTTGAATAAGTGAGAGCTCAAGAAACAAATTCATATATTGAGTTGCATATCTGTTTTCATGTGCCAGAACTATTCAGATACTTAAAATCCTGGAAGGAGGTGGGTAAGGACCTGGGAATTACAGTCTTCAAAATTTGAATGCATTTGCAAAAATGGTTCAGTGAGCCTTTTGCACCCTTTAAATTTCACAGGCAGGAGGATGTAGTCCTGAGGCTAATCTTCAGGATCTGTTAGTATTTGTACATTCAACTGTGAAATCAAATGTAGAGGAGAGACATCTTTTCTGAAAATCTGCAGCTGTGCAGAAGGAGAAACGTCTGAGTCCAGTGTAGTATGCTGCTTTTGACAGCGTGTTGGCTAGATGTAAGCGGCTTTGAACTGAGTATCAGTAAGCGTAACGATGTGGTGTTACTCTTGTACTATGAGGAAGCTCCGTATGATGGGGCTGCTCTGCCAGCAGTAACAGTGTGTGTAAAGTTGAGTTTACACGGAGGGATGAGAGTCCTAGGTCTTGAGGCATAAAATAGGAGCACTGTCAAGTGCAGTGCAGATGAGAGATCCTCGAGCCAGCAAGCTGAGCAGCTATATAGCCTTTTACTGCAACAATTCATTTAATAGGGTAACTTTCCTCATGGTTTTGTTGCACAACTGTGATCTCAAAGATTGCCATGCTGAAGCATTAACACGTATTGGTTCCTTGGTTTCTGATCTCACTATTTGGGTTACCTGGAGCTGGCAAACATTAACCCGGGAGGCATGAGAAGAAAATATTTGTCCTCATTTTAGAGGAGAAATCTGAAATGCAGGATTTGGGAACTTAGGAAAAGGAACGTCATGGATCTGAGAAGATTAGTAATGTGAATGAAGTCTGTAAAGTTTTGTATTAAAGCTTCCTTGGTCAGACTTGCTCTGACAGCAGGCTGAAGGTTTACTTTTATGCCCAATGTGGGGAAGCAGCTGCCTGTTAGAAAGAATTTCAGTGAGGCAGGATCTGCCTGTTCTGCTTCTTGGTTGGGAAATGACCTGTTCAGGCTCTTGACTCAAGAAAAATACCATTTTTTTTAATAGCTTGATAAGTGAAAGAGGAGGGGATGAAAAACAAATTTGTTTTATTTCTGTGGGTTTTTTTGTATGGTACCAAGCACAGTGGCAAGCTAGCTTGTACTGGGAGCTTCTGAAAGTTATGGTATCACAAGCAGTACTGTGCATGCTATGGCTATGTCTCTTTAAAAAGTGATGTGTGCTTCAAGTACTCTGCAGTCCAACACCCCCACCCCCCCCCGACTTTTAATTATTTCTTGCTTCAGACCTCACATTTGTGACTTTTTTTCAGCTCTTCCCTTGCAGGTGTGGAGTTAAATTTTTTTTTTTTTAAGCAAGGTTTTAATAGTTGGGTGGTGTTGGATTTTAAGATGTATGACTGATCAGAAACCTGTGCTTAAGGCTGGCAGCTCTTTGTGCAATGACAGAGGGGAAGGAAAAAAGATGCAGGTACTTGAGGACAAGCTAGCTGAAAAGGTGAAAAACATGGGGGAGTGGTGGCAAACAAACTCTGCTTTGCAATCAAGCCAGGACCCTATCTTAGTTTTTGGTTTACTGAGTCAAGTTAAATTTTACTTATCCGTTCCTAGGTGAAAGGGATGCTCTCATCAAACTTCCTTGCTGAAAGACTGTCGTGCTTCAGCCAGGGAGCAGTGGGATAAATACCTTGCCCTCCTGTACAAATGTAAATAAGCTGATGAACTTGTGCCATTCCAAGGTGAATTACAAGTGTATCAAGGGTTAAAGCTCAAGTGTTCTGATATATAAATAGCCTGGTAGGTCTTGCAACAGGTTTCTTTACTGAGTGCCTGTACATTTTAAGTAGGAATCAGGAAGGAATGCAATACTTTTTCTTTCTTAAACCAGATAGAAAGAAAGATATTTTTTTTTGCTTTATGATCGAACAATTCTGGAAGTAACTTTCAGGAAGCAAGGGGGGGGAAAAAAAGAGGCCCTGTACAAGCTACAAAACCTCTTTCAAAATTAATTAAGTGTAGATGAAAATAACTGATGATAGGATGGCAATCTATATAGCCAAGAAAGGTGAATTCTCTGTTGCCTGGCAGAGAAACTTGTGTATTAGATGCATTTTGCAGCGTTTTCTTGTAACAACTGTGTGTATATCAATATATCCTTTTTATTTATTTTTAATTCCTGGAGGGTAGTGCTTATATACAAAGTGACAAACTTGCTTTGTGAGGCCATGCTAGTGGAACTGCATAATTAATTCCACCTGTACTATTAATGATCCTATTGTTTTTAATAGCCTTGCAATCATGAAGAAGAGTTGTGGCTGAATGGAGCAGATGAACAACTGCACTAAACTGCTAATTTGATTTTTCATTGTTACCTCAGGAAACTTTTACTAGAATGTAATAATGCTGTAGCTATGGCTCAGTGGATGCTTTCATTGTAAAGCTGTTATTCAGGCCATAATAACAGAAATGTCTCAGATGTCTTTCATGCTGTGTTTCGAGTTTTGTGCACAGTACATGACAGGGAAGGGCAGGGTGAATTGTGCCTGATACATTTTGATCTGAGCTAGCTAACAGAATAGGTTGGTTACTAAAAGTAAACCTTTAGCTCAACTGGGTCTTTATAATTTCGATAAGTATTATGGGCTAATGTAAACTTTCTCATGTGTTTTAACCTGTTATCAGTGGTTCCTTCCCATTTGTTCAAATACTGGTGGTGTTAACACATTATACCACTGGAGGATGTGTTCCAAAGTTAGGTGCCTTGGAGCAGCTCTGCAGCAAGCAAGCAGGGTACTGCACATTGAATTGGCTGTACATACGTCTAGAAATTGTGCATCTAAATTATAGACTGCTTAGCTGAAAGAGCAAGGAGGTAAACTTGGGTGTATCCCTGGTCATTGCAGAGAGCTGACGTTCATTGACTTCCTTGAGTTTCATTGAGGTCTTGAGTCTGCTGGGCTCAAGGTTACACGGAATTCTGCTGAGAAGGCGTGTGTACGGTCACACTGAGTGTTAAGGTAGGTAGCTGCGTGGCATCTGGTCTTCTCAGAAAGAACACATAAGTTAAAGAATTATCAGCAGTGGTTTACAATGCTGTCACTCTGAGTATTACCTTCCCTCCTAGCACCTGTTTTTGTGGTCTCCCCAACTTTGCTTCCATCCAAACTCAGCATGCATAGTTTTAAATTCTCATCAGACCTAATAACTAGTGACTGAAGATTGAAGCAACTGAAACTTTAAGGGTTACATTCAGACATCAGTGGTCCTAAAGTTGAAGTAGAAGAGTTACAGGTAGGGTAAGGGTGTGAAAGGAGGAGGAGAGAGGTTTGGTTAAGGTATAATGATGTGCACTAGGAGAAAATCTTCTCTGTAGTGTTCAATAACCTTTATGCTTCTAAGTATGTTACTGTTAGCGTTGCCTTAACAGGGCCATTAGACACAAAATGAAGGGAGAAGTATGTTAATATGTGAAAACTTAAATCCACACCATCAGGCACCTTAGGTGTAAGCTTGTTTCAGGGTGAGGAAAAGTAGTTCATCTGAAATTCAGTATGTCCGTAACCACTCAGACAGCTGGGAGGTGCAAGCCCTGCATTGCATCACCTGCATGCTACCTAAGAGAGCAGCTGTGCCAGGAACTGTGGCATTGTACTTTGTACACATCTGAAGAATAGCCTCACAGCTGTATGCGCCCTGCTGGCTTACAAGCAGGTACAGACAGGTTTTATAGCTGTAAGAGCTAAAGCACTTTCATTCCAGGCTGCTTTCCCAATATGATGGTCATAAGTAGTGGTTTTTGGCATGATAATTAAGAAAAAAGTGAATTGCAGAAACTGCAGATGACAAATGTAGATATATTGTCATAGATCTGTCACTGGAAAACAAAGACAGGATTGGAATTAGCAAACTAAACATCCCTGAGGACCTGGGCTCTAACCCAGGACAAGTTTGGAACATTTTTCAGAGTAAGTGTGTGCAAGTGTCTTGCCTATAGCTAGTTGCAGTTATTGAAACCTTGCATGATCTTTAACTTCTTTAAAACAAACAAGACCTCCCTGCTATTGTTATAAATGAATTACTTTAATGCTAGTGATGTAGCCATAATTACATTAATGCGCTTCCTTGAATTATTTCCATATGGGAGCTTTAATAGACTGCGTTGCAGAAAAGTTATTTTGACACTAAAACTTCTGAAAAAAGGATCCTATGGTTGTCTGATGATGAGCTTGATATGAAGAAAGACTTGTCACAGAAATTTTGTTCCTACAAAGTGAACAAGGCAGCAGGAAAAGCTTTGCCTATATAATCAAATAGCATACCGTAAAGGGAATGGCTTTTCGGGGTGAAATGTCTGGTGCTGAGGACAAGTCTTCACATTATATGTCTTCTGGGGGAACTGACTGCAGACCAGCTCTCGTCTTATCCCAAGGAGCGATGGCCTGGTATGCTGCCAGTTGTACAGAAGCTTGGTATGTTTCAGGCCTTGTCAGAAGGGCAGTAGAATCCTTGCTGGCTTGGGCACTGATGGTGTTCTCCCCCAGATCAGCCCAGTTTAGCCACCTGAAGTTCTTGGTGCCTGGTGAGGTTTTTCTGCTATGTATTGAGCTTCATGCAGCTGTTGATTCATGAACTGTTTTTTCTGGATAAGCTTGAATGTCTGCAAGAGCTGCAGTTGCAGCTTGGGTTATACTGTAAACATAAAATCATTTAAGTTGAAATTTCTGACTGGGTGTGGTGTTTTTCGTTAGCTGTTAATTTCTCTGGCCTCGTTGATTATTGTTGAGGTAATGTGCTTTCATGAGAGAATTAACAGGTGGTTGGTGTGTTAATCCTTTCTGTTTAGATTTGAGTTTGGTAATCCACCTCCTAGATGTTTTGCCTGTCTAAGGCTGTGATTTCTGTATGCCTTAACTTTTTTTAGTTGGAACTTTCTTCGTACATGCTGTTACTCCTTGGCAAGTTCTTTCCTATGTTTAGGTACAGTTGCTTCTAAACAGATTTGCCTATCTTCTAGGATACAAAGCAATACCATTGTGCATGATTTTAATCCTTAAAGTTGTTATATGTACATAAAAGACCATGGAAAAAGTACATAGTCTTCCTTACACTTTAAGGGGTGTGGACAGGTAGAGTGGCTTGGCCTGTTTTGTTCTGATGGTACTGCTAACAGATTCCTCCTGCAGTTTGGTATTGGTAACTGTGCAATGTCTGTAGATGTTCAGATAGCATCCAAATAAAGCCAGTTAAGCTGCTTAAATAAACCTGTGGGCAAAGACATTCTGATAACAATATACTTACTCTAAATATAAAGCTAGATCCCAAGGTTTAAGGACTCCACTTGAAACCACACAGTTTTAGTGCATGCATGTAGGAGATACGTGGTCTTCAGTGGATTAATGTGGTTATGTGCCAGAAACCTTCATACGAAACTTCTTGAATTTGTTTTTGCTATTATGGAATGTATATTGACAGAAGTTGTATGTAAAAATGCATAACTGTGTTTATTCCCTTTAGCATTAGGGCAATTATGACTCTTCCTGCAAGACTTCTATAAGTACAAACACGTTTTTAAAAGATCCAAATAATGTAAAGGGAATTAACTTCGAAGGCTTGCTTTCTACAGCCATAGTACTTAAAATACTTCTGATGTCTGCATTTGCAGGTGGTATGGTAGAAGGCCTTCTGAAATATCCAAGAGATTTTCTCTACGTTGCTGATCACTGCAGCTCCTGGGTGTTTGGAGTTGTAGCACAGCACTATACAACTAACCACTAGAGCACTTGGAGAGCTTTTATAATCACACTTTATCAAAACTGTCATTGTCTGTTTTACTGTATTTACTATATCGCCATTCATTGCCCAAGTGCTCTTACCCAGTGGTGATTATCCTTTAAGTGTTTTTATGTGGATGTGCAGACATGAAATGTAAGCCCGTGGAAAATTTCATGAGCCAAACCCAGTGTTGGACGTAGATAACACAGCTGAGGTAAGCCTTCATTACTTGGCTCTTGGTTATACACAGATGTAATGCTGGTGTTTTGGGGGCTTTGTTGAATCTGGCTGAAGTTGTGAAAAGAAATCAAGTTCTGTTTCCTCTCGGCTTCCCTGGCCTGTGCCACTAGTGACTAAAAGGTGGCTTTGCAGAATCCAGTCTTGATGGCTGCACGCCCAGTTTGCTGAGACTCTCTATAAACAAAGATCTGTCTTGCCTTGCAAAATGGTGAGTGGTCTTCCTTCCTTGGCTCTCTAATCTGGAGTCCAGGTTTGGGGCTCATGAACACCATTGTATTTGGTGTGGTTCAGTAAGTGTGTCTTTTCTCAGTGAAGTCCTGCTTGTTTTCCAGGTGCTGGCAGCGGGGGTCTGCAGGGGTGTCCTCTGTGAGGAAAGGCTGGGGGTGCCATGTGCCAGACACAGCCAGCTCCAGTGGACCCACTGCAGGGCACAGCTGAGCCCCTCAGTGAAGATGGTGGCACCTTGGGGAAGGCATATTTAAGAAAGAGCAAAATGCTGTATGTCAGTGAGGAAAAATGCTGGATGTCAGAGGGGAAGAAGTGTGAGAGGCAGCATTGTGAACAGTGAAGTGGGAGAAGGAGGAGGGAGAGAAGGTGCTCCAGGGACTGAAGCAGAGATCCCCTGGAGGGGACCATGCTGGAACAGATATCCACCCTGCAGCCCATGGAGGACCCTGTGCTGGAGCAGGTGGATATTTGCTGAAGGAAGGTGCAGTCCATGGAGAGCCTGTGCTGAAGCAGGTTTATCCTGAAGGACTGCAGCACACAGTGGGGACTCATGCTGAAGCAGTGTGTGAAGGATTGTGCTTTCTGGGAAGGACCCATATTGGAGCGGGGGAGAAGTGTGAAGAGGAAGGAGTGGCAGAGAGGAGCTGTTATGGACTGACTCCAACCTCCATTCCCCATCTCCCATTGCTGCTGGGCAGGGTGTGCATAAAGTTGGGCAGGATGGAGCGATGTTTAGCTTGGGAAAAGGGAAGGGGTGGTTTTAATTAGTCTTTGTTTCTCACTAGCCAACTCTATTTTAATTGGTAATAGATTAAATTAATTTTCCCTAAGTTGAGATAGCTTTACTGGTGATAAAAATTGGAAAGGGGTCATCCCCCTGCCTTTATCTTGACCCATGAGCTTTTCCACCTTGTTTTGTGCCCGATCCTGTTGAGGAGGGGGAGGGACAGAGTGGTTGTGTGGGTGGCTGGCAGCTGGCCAAGGCTATGACAGTCCTTAATTTATGTAGATAATGCTTTTCAAAAACTTTCTAAAAGGAAATTGTCTGTAAAATAGTTGCTACGTGTGTTAAGGTGGACATGGCTCCATGCCCTTTCAGCTGACACAGATTGGCCACTGGAACTCTGCTTAGTTGGCAAGTGATTTATTTATTTATTTATTTCCTGAATGCAACTCTACAAGCTCATGCTGGGTTTACAGTGCGTTTAACGTTTCAAACATCACCTCTGGTAACCGATGCTGGGCTCTTGGCTTCTCAGCTATAACTTTACTTTTTTTCTAAATGTGCGTAGTGGTCTTGCCATGTAGCAGTGCCTAGAAATTAATTTAAATGCATGGCAATATCTGCATACCTTTTGAACAGCAAAGTTGAAATGAGGCATTGTCTTGTTTGCAGAGCTTTTGGAAGTGACCGTTGCTGGTTTCCAAATGAACCCAGCTTTTCTGTCGGAATATGGAATTGAGTCTGTAAGTGTTCAATTATTAGGTATGCTCCTTTGGGGAAGAGCTGTGTATGACTTCTTTATGCAACACGATTTTTAGAAGGTCACTTAAGTTGTGTAAAATGTTTCTCTAGCTTTTTTCCCCCCCTGAAGTCCGTGAATATATGTAGGGACGTAGGTACTGCTGCCAGTGAGGTCTGTAGAGCTGAACATAAGTGTGTTCCAGTATGGAGTTTTAACAGCTATCCCTGTAGCACTACAGGGTGTGTATATCTATCAGTTGTCATCTCCGAAGAAGAAAAATCTGTCATTTGAAAATTGGTGAGGGTAAACAGTAATGTTGATGCTGGTTTCATAATAGAGAGTTACGTTTGAACTGTGTGCATCCCCAAAGTGGGTTTACTGTTTGGAAAGGTAGGACTGTTTGATTTTATTTAGGGAGGAGATAAAATAAATCTATGGATAAAATGGAATACTTAAAAGAGAGTTGGAAAAAATTGGATTATTTGACACTGTCTACTCTTTCAGTTACTACTTCAGCCTCTCTGCTGCCTGTTTGTTCATCTGGGCAGAGGTGTGACTTCTTTTTCTACTACAAGGGAACAAGATTAGGTTAGTAAATGGAGTCAGTTGTGAAGTCTTCAAAAATCAAATCAGGATTTATAGTATACTCTTTTATTTAAACAAATATTTTTGTAAAAATATATGGAACTTGTCAAAGGTGGATGTTCCGAGTATCATGAGCATGTAGCAGGGAAACATAGCATTACTTTAAACTCTTTCACAGTAACCCACAAACAGTTTTACGAAGAGAAATTGCCAGGAAAAAGCCTTTAAGGTAAAAGTTGAGGGTTTGTCTATTCTGACACTGGATTCAGTGGTCTTCTGATTTCCAAGGTTTTAAAACGGTTTGGTCATCTTAAATGAATCAGTCTCTTTAATATGTGTGAGTTTGGGATTTTAGTTGCATGGAGGCTGGAATCATGCTGCTACTTTATGTGAAAGATTGAAAATTCTGGGACTAATTGGAATGTGGTCAATTTTGTTTTTTTTTTCTCTGACAGGTGCTCTCTCAGGAAAGGCACAAGAAACTCATCTCTCTTTCCGTTGTTCTCTTGATTATAAAATGGGCTGTGTGCTCCAGGGCAGGTGCAGGTTTGAAAAGAACATAGTACTGGTAAGCTGAGGGACCTGCAGTGCAGGTCTCGTGTTGAGGTTATCTGTGATGGTGTACAGCGTGCTGGCCTGAGGTTCTCCAGTTTGATGGCTTGATTTCATATTCGTGTGGCATGATGAATATATGTGGCCATGCACCTGGAGTTGTGATTTGCTGCCTTCATTTTGTGGCTCTATCTGTGCCTGGCTTCAGCCTCGAGCACTTTACTAGCGTAGCTGATTTATCATCTGTGTTATGGCTCTGGTATAGGTTTAAGACTGTACAGAATTGCTTTTGTAGAGATGGCTTTTTTCTTCTCTGTATTTTACTTTCCCCAAACTAATTCTTTCTACTTTTCTCATGTATGTTCTTGCCTTAGTTAAGCCACAAGTGCGTGATGTTGCTTTAGAAGAATCATGTAAGGTCTTCTCCGAGCAATAAAATTCTTGTAACAAGGCTTCTATTGTGAATGTGTGTGCACAGTTGAATGCTAAAGTTGGGTGTCTTTGTTTAAAAGATACTGTTCAGGTGAAGAGGTTTTGCAAGTAAAGAAAGAAGTAGCCTGTCTACTTAGAGGGGAAAGGAATGGTTGACTTATTTGCGTTGACCTAATTTAGTGATTTCCATGGAACACTGCTACTTCATCTGCAATGCCAGTAGCAAGTTTTTACATACATACCCATAAAGTAGATCTTTAAGCCGAAGAAACGTTGGGAGCTAGCAGACATTTTGCTTTCAAATTGTTTAAAGCTGTATGTCTTCATGGGTGTACCAGTGACCTGAAAAAAAACCAACAACAAAGCATGGGAGCCTGTAATAGTTGGTGGGTTTTGCTTGGTTTTTTGGATTTGGGTGTTTTGTTAATTTTTTGAGTTACCTTGTGCACTGTGTAATTACTTTCCAAGATGTGGATTAGCATTAACACCTCTGCATTAGTCATTTCATCTATTAAAAGAGCTGCCATGCAGCAGCAAAGTTGTCTCTTGCCTCACCACAGATAAGAATTCTTCAAACAAACAAACATTTTAAGTCAAAAAGCCTTGGGACAGGTTCCTACCCTGTCATTACCTAAGAGAACTGAACCAAATTGCGGTGTTGTGGTTTTGTCTCAATAATCAGGCCACTCTTATCTGAGACTTGTTGTTCAGATTGTCTACCCGTTGGTGAAATACTGACAAGAAATTTTAAGATGACACGCTGTTTCCAGGGTAGACAAGGTAGCTAGATTCAGCAAAGTGAAAGAAAAATTAATTTCATTTCTCCTGTCTTTATAACAAACCTGTTGTGAATTCTGCTTAGAAATTCAAGCTCAGGTTCTGGAGAACTCATGATTTCGTGTGAAAATCCTGGAGCTTGAAAACATGATTAATCTCTGCATAGCATCCCACTCTCTCATCTTAAGATCTTGCAGTGTGTATCCTGGTAGACAGAATCACTGCAGTGCAGCATCTCCTGCACAGAGGAAGTTGAAGTATGGACAGTGCGTTGCTAGCATACCCCTGACAGTAATGGTGATGGCCCAGCATGTCCAGTCTGTGACCAGTAATTACAGACTTAGGGGTGATAAAGTCTCTACTGTATATTCATGTGTGTTGGAGGGTTGTGTGATAAACTTACAGGAACCCAGGCCTGCTTCCCACTGACTTCCCAAGAAGGCAGAAAATCTATTATTTCTAAAATAATCTATTTAAACTTGTAGCCTCCTGCTGTTGTTCATCACAGCCTGCTACAGATACAGGTGTAGATTTCTATTCCTTTAGGCTTTTAGCTGATTAGAGGTGCCATGACCAGAAACTTCATCCGGCTTGGTAACATCTAAGTTGAGATGCAGGGATTTCATGTCTGGGTGGGAACATCTTGACTGCATGCTTTAGATCAGGTACAGACAGATTGTGCAAGTACAGGCATTAGGTGAAGAAGAAACTGATTTTTAAATGCTGTAAAGGCTTTAAACTGGAATACTGTAAACATGTGTAGACATTGCTGCAGAAAAGACTTGGTCCCATGTGACCTTATGAAGCAAATTATGCCGACAAGGTTTTTAAGCCATAATCACTTTCATTTTTTATTAGGGAAAGGAAGGTCAAGGAAGCATAGTTATAATCAAATAATCTGGATTTTTCTAGACAAATATTGGCAAAATAACCTTTTAAATATTTGTCTACCTTAATTGGGATGTCATAGAAAAATGACATGATTTGCTATTCTTAGTTTTCTGTGTCTGTTTTGATGATACATTACATTTAGATTGCTATTAAATATTCTAAGGCATTGTACTTCTTGTCATATTGCATACGCCTACGAGGAATTTGTTTGATCTTTAAGTCACTGGCGGGGGGGAGATACAGCTCTGCTTTTTTTAAAAAGTAAATTATTCTGAGGGCGAAATGTTTCGAGGTATGCTGCTAGTGGCAGGGTTCTCAAACATAACAGTGACAGCATCAAAATATTCTTTTAAAGCCCTAAGAGCAGGCATCAGCAAGACTTCAGTCTTGCACCTTTGATTATCTGTTTAAACCTTGAATTTCCACAAATGCAAGAAACTCAGCATTTTTCTTGGCTTTTTTTCACCTTGCAATGTTATATTGCTGTAAAGTTAGAACTTGATGAAAAGTTTGCTAGATGCCTCACTTGTGGATAAGTTGCTTGGGAAAGATGTGTGTTTTTGGGTAGCTTTTGGACATTGAGCAATCATTCAGTCCAGAGTCTACAGTATATGTGGAATAATTCTGCAGGCAGTGTAACCACATACAAGTTAACTGGATTGCCTGCATGATGGATTACACTATGTGAACAAAAGCAGTAGGTCTGGGAGTTCATGTTAACAGCAAGTATTTAAACCATATCTAAGATGTGCAAATTTTGAGCTGCAACACTTGAAAATTGGCTTCTCTTGATCTGACAAGTTGATGTTCATGCTTTGTTGGTCTCTCTGCAGCAGCACGTGACATCAGAAGTGTCATGACCACTTTGTTAACACATTTATCTTCCTCAGTTAGAAAAAAAAAAAGGGTAATTCTAGTGGTGCAGCCACATAAATGAGCTCCCCTTCTTGCTGATTAATATCAAAAGGTAAATCAGTTATCCTGTTTCTCTTTGCATTGTATATGAACTCGTAATGATTTGTTAGCTAATATAAGTTTAATGGTTGTGTTGCACATGTGCCTGATATTTGATGTTAGGAAATGGTTGGTGTATATTTTGTATAAAACAAAGCCAAATCCACAAACAGAAAGTTGTGTGTATTTGAAGTTAGATTAGGGGATTGTTTTCTTGGTGTTGAAGTAGTATGTGGATATATGTTGTGATTTTTGTTTTTCTTATTTTGATGATTATGAATAAATAATCAATTATGTGTATTTGTCATTCTAATAATGGAGGACAGAAGACAATTAGAAAAACAACAGTAATGTTAAGAAAGAAACTTATTGAGACTTTAGTATGGTAGTAAGACTGTATTCAGGAACAGGCAGGAGAAGCATCAAAACCCCCTAAATTTTTGTAAAGTAACAAGCTTCATTGTTTTAGTGACTTCTAATTTCTTTAAATGACACTTTTCCACAGACATCTCTGCTTCGCTAGCCTGTTTGCTGCTCCAAAGCAGTTAAATGTTATGTGCATCTTTCTGTTATCTGTTTATGAATAGAGACTGAAAGGTTAACTGTTTATTTTTTAAGCAAGCTGCAGCTCTGGTTAGCAAGCATAGAGCTGTTTTAAATTGAGACATTCTAATACCTTAAAAAATTAATGGTTCCAACTATGTTAGAAAACTCTCACTTTCTAATCTAGCAGTAGCTAGGAACAGGATATTTCCTTTAAAATTATATCCTCTTAACTGCTGTCTAGGAGAAAATGTGGTCACAACACAGAAATAGAGAAAATTACTATGAATGCTTATATATTATGCTGAAAGGGAACACTGAATCAGAAACCTTACAGAAAGAAATCAAGCATAACATGCCGAGGGTAATATGTAGCATAGCTTTTCACTTACAGAATTATATAAATAAGGTAAAGATGAATACTAGTCAATTACCCAGAGCTCTTTTTGTGGGCCATGTAAGAGTTGGCTGTGTGGACCTTAGCCCAACTTGTTTTGATTGTCTCCATCACCCCAGGTGAATTTATAACAGCAGATGTTTAACCTGGGTCTTCATAATTGAGATGTGCTGTCCCACATACCTTGTGAGTTGTTGTTATTGTAGTAGAAATCTATTGGCACTTGATTATAGCACTAATGAAAGTCTTTGTCAGATAGCTTACTTCCACTTTTAAAAAAAAAAAGTTTGACATCTCACATTGTGAAATATTTTGGTATAATTTAGCATTTTTATTAAAACTTTTATAGGTCTTGCAGTCTGATCTATATTGAATTCTGCATTTAAAACACTGCTTTTGGTGTTGTATCAACGTTGCTTTTTAGATACTTTTAGGATATTCCATTAACACACTTGCGTGAGTAGTTAAAGTAATTAGGAATATCTGAATCTCTTCGCATAATACTCGCATGGTTTACACTGCGGCTTACATAAATTGTATATAATTTGCTGTACATGTTTCATACAGGCTATCTCAAGTGTTATTTAACACCTGAAGCAGTTCTTTTAGTGTGTATCTTGCTCCTGAACTTCTTTTTCTTCTGTACTGCTCCTGGGACTGGCTTGTGGTTGGTGATCCAGGCTGCTGTCATGCGGCACACTCAGCGCTTGGGATGCTTGTTACTGACAGCGCATAACCATCCATCTTTCTCTCGTTTTCAATAAGGAGATGGGAAGAGGTGAGTGAGACTTGCAGAGCTATTAGGTGTTTCTAGTTTTCATCTGCTTGGTTGTGCTTGGGATTACACCGGTTGAATGGAATGTTCCTCTTCACTCATGGAAAGATTTTGCTCTTGGAAGCAAACCTGCTGCTTGTTAGTGCATGTAACTTCTTGTCATAATGCTAAACCATAAATGACTTTATGAATATGTATTCCTGTCGGTATGTATCTTTTTCCAAATGAATGCATACTAGTATCAAAATACAGTATGGTGTTATATCTTTTTTTCTAACGTGTCTTCCCTTTAGAAAGACAGTACTTTAAGCACTTTCTATCTTAGTAATGAACACTAAAATAGTATTTATGTCCATTAGATAAACTTCATATACCACTGTCTGCTTTAAGTCACTCCATTTTTTTTACAGAATCACAGATCAGAAAAAAAACATTCCTGTGCTTGAGGATAGCATTGTCATATTTTGAGGAAAATAATGACTGCAGTGACAGGTCAGATGCAGAAATTCATCTGTTGTGTTGTGCTAAGGAGGTATAGTTGCAAAGTTCTAACTCACTCTCTGAGGTGATATTGCCCACTTACTACTTAAGTAGAAAGCTGGGCTTTTGCTTTTGGAAATGAAAGTGGTCCCTCTGTTTTATTACTAAGGATAATAACAGAAGCCCCTACTCAAAGCAGAAAACTGCAGATGATGTACAGTATAACACTTGATTGTTGAATTGTCACAACAGTGGACCTCTGTTTAGGTCAACAGTCCTGCTGTCTCACATCCAAAAATACCAAAGCATCTAGTCATTGCGATTAATGAAGGAGTAAACACACAAAAAGACTCGTTTTGATGACAGGGATAATCAGAGAGAATCCACTGGGGTTTTAATCTTGATTGCCTCCAACTAAGACATAGAATTGTAGAATCTTTTAACGTTGGAAAAGACCTCTAGGGTCAAGTCCAATCATCAGCCAAGCACTAACATGTCTCCTAAATTGTGTCCCGAAGTGCCACATCTACATGCTTTTTGAACACCTCCAGGGATGGTGATTGCACCACCTCCCTGGGGAGCCTGTTCCAATGCGTGACTACTCTTTTGGTGAAGAAATTTTTCCTGATATCCAACCTAAACCTCCCCTGGAGCAATTCGAGGCTGTTTCCTCCTGTCACATTTGACAGTGTGATCATGTGATTTAAAGATTTCTTAAATATAAAATTTACACACAAAAGTCCACCCAACCTTGGAAATGTTGAAATGCAAGGCTTTTGGTTGGCTGACTTACTCAGTATGATTTTTAATGTGTAAACCAGCAACTTAAATTATTCAGTGCCTAGAAGCTTGTCAAAAAGATTGGACAGCCTGTCAGGGCTGTGGTCATAGTTTCTGAGATTAGCTTCTCTGCTACTAGAAGGGGAGCAGTCTAGTGGTGAGAAATGCCATGAAGTTTTTTTCTGATAATGTGAAGGGCAAAGAAATCCTCCTTCCGAAGAACCAGTGTAGTGTCTGTGAGGGTGTGGCATCAAGGCAGAGCACAGGGCAGCGTGATCACTGCAGCGGGACTCAAGCTGGGAATCCCCACTTTGTAACACTGCTACTATGGCTTCATCACGCTGTTTCCAGGTAGTAAACATTCAGAAGCTGTACCCCCAAATCTGCAGTGTCTTAAAAGTTGAGGTTTATGAACTAGTAAGTCTGTAGTTTACCTCTGCCAATAGATGTACTTGGATTAATTTTAAAACTTTGTATGTGCACTCCCCCACCACATACAAAGGCTTAGGAATGCTTCTGCTGCTCTGTTTTGCATGTTGGAATATGCTTGCTCAGTGCGAAATAATTGGGGTTGCTCAAAAGGTTTCATCTGTAAAATCTGCTAATGCCTCGTTTTGTAGGTAATTTATATTTTACAAAAAAACCCCGCTCAGCCCGGGTATAGTATTCCTAAATTTGTTTTAGCAAGCTGAATTGACCTGTGAACATATCTCATACCTCTTGCACAACTGAACTGTGCATACAGCTTAAAAGCTTATATATAAAATTAACAGGTGGAATTCTTTCACCTCAGAGGTAATTATTTTTTCTGATAATAATTACGATGCAGGGCTAACCATATTTGTGGTGATGCTTTAATTATGTACTGCAGCTCTGTACCTTCTAGGAACACTGGAAATACTAACTTGGAAAGACCAAAGGAGCTTGTGTTTTAAAATTCTTTATTTAAAAGACTGAACAAAATGTAGGACCTTGTTGACATTTCCCTAGCTAGGTTAACTTTCAGGCATCTCTCAGGTTCTCTCTTATACAATTCAATTCAGTTATCTTCCTTTTTAATCAAGTGTTCTGCTTTCAGGCTAAGGGGATGAGATCAAGGGATTGTACCAGAATAGAGCTGTAATCTAGTGATATAACCTTGTCGGCGTTGTGAATGAGACTGAACTTCTGGGTCCTCTTCATACTTTACTTGATTTCTTGTCTCTGACTCTTAATAATTTAGATGAAGGCATTCATAGGTAGAACAAGTTGTTCATTTAATATAACTTGGGGCAGGGGGGTAATCTTTCTTAATTCCAAGAATGAAGCTGAGGCTGTGGAAGGGAGCAATTGGCAGTTACTGGTACTGACATTATGGGGTTTCTGGCGCTGCTACTTCCTTAATTTACACAAATTTGAATCGTGTCAGGAAACCAAGCATGCAATGTAGTTGTGTGTATCTCTTCCTTCCATGTAGAAACAAGTCTGATGGAGCTGGTCAGAAAACTGGTCTCTGGACATCTGCACCTATTGCTGCAGACAACCTGTTCAAACAGTCTCCAGTTAGCTTCCCTTGATCATCATCAAGATTGGAGCAGACTAAATTTTATGAACTAACTTTTCAAACTTAGAATCAAGTGAATTCTATAAGAAATCTAAATCTTATTCATAGACATGTTATATATTAATTTTCTCAAGTAGTAAAAGCTGCCTTAGTAAACTTTTTGCTGATATTCAGAGCATTTTCAGGGCAGTTGATGTCTCATCTATAGGACCTAATTAAAAAACAAATCCTACTATAATTTCATGTCATTCTTCCCTTCACCACAATGTGTCAGAGAGTTGCCTTTGTAAAGTAAGTATTACTTTCAGTTCTTTCTTGGTAGATCGTGTTTGCCTAATGTATAGGAGGTGGGAAATGGGAGAAAGAGCAGATACTTTGCTGTGATGTGATGGTCTCCTGTCACACTTAAGGTGGAGTAAGACCAGAGATAGTGATTCACATTATCAATGCAAATTATTTTCTAGCATTGAAGAGAAAATACACCCTGAAAATGTTTGGGTTTTCTTTTTTACAATAATTGTATCTGAGTGGTAATGAAATGAGAGAGGTTTTGATTCCATCTCTTGGATAGACTTGTTAAAGAAGGTGTGAAGAATTAAGTTTGTAGCAAATTCTTTTAAAATGATTCTTTAAACAGATACAATTAAGCATTTCCCTAGAACTGGAGAAAGTCCAGCTTTGATTCTTAAGTTTCTAATGTAGATTTTACTGAAGTTTGTTATTCAGACTGGCTTTTGGAAGCTGAACTACACCAAGAAATACTGGTCAAATTGTTTTGCTGTGTTTATCTGTAGTAATAAAATGGTGGTTGCTATAGTAATAAAGATAATTTCTTAATACTGTGAACATGTAAAAAGGCAAGGAGCTAAGCTTGATGCCTGTCCCGCGACACTGAAAGGAGAGGCTGTTTTGACTGCCACCGATGGAAGTATGTATGACTGTGAACTATAGATGAGAAAGGGCCGTGTTTTCATGAGATGCAGGTATGTGAAGGAACCATGAAAGTGTTGCTGCTTGTTAGGAGGCAGGCCTGAGCTGACCCTGTTAGCTTTGGTGCCTGTAGCTTCAAGGGGGTAAAATTTAGATTCAGTGACATGAATTCGATGTGAATATTAATGTAGGACATGAAAATGTCGGAGGTCCTTTAACCTTCTCTTCCCAGCAATGTTGTCTCCTGCTATTTTAGCTTGTGTGTTTGTAAAGTGTACATAATTCAAGAGGAGCAGCGTGTGTCCAGTATTAAATTCAGGAAATTGAAAATGTTTCTGCAGGATGACTTCTGTCAGTGGGTAGTTTGTAAGGTGAAGCAGTTTGTTCTATATGAATGTCCTAATGCTTTTCAGGACTTAGATGAATTAGAGTTATTCTGTCTCAGCCTTCAGTCTTTTATTTTTATTTTTTAAATAGCAGCCTGGAATAGTGGTTTTGTTTTAAGTGAACACGGGCTGTTGATTCTTAGACTTATCTACTCTTTCAGTTTTGCCTGATGCTGCGGTGGTGTGTTGTTTATAGAACTGTGTGGTAACTTCAGTTATGATTTGGTTGCCAGTTGTGTAGCATTTGAGTTGTTGCTGTGATTTTCTTCAGGAGCAGCAGATAAATGATTTGACACGTTTTGCTGTTCAGCCAAAACTGAGGGGTTTGTCAGCTCTTTTGAAAGGAATATTAGTAAAATAGTTACCATCAGACTCTTGTCTGTTTAGATGACTTACAGCATGTGAAGACTGGCTGTATCCTCTCCTCTTGCCGTTTTTCTAATGTGAAAGAACTCTGAGCCAAGCAAGGATCATCTGTTGAATGGTTGGATTCATCTTATAAAAAGGAGGGAGGGGAAAGCTCAATGTACTGTTTTCTGAAACATCTTGCATGGGAGCACAAACACAGGAGTGGAGTGGTTTGGAGAGCTACTTACATGTGACTTCAGACTGACTGGTAGGGGGAGTCCGATTTGTGCACGCTCCATTTTGAATGGAGTCTCAACTGCTTCTCTCAAGATAAAATTCTGCGTCTGTGGGGCAAGGAGCTAGTACTGGCAGGCTGTTAAACTTCACACCAGCAGAATGAGGAAGAGGCCTGCCTGTGTGTAACTCCAGATGTGATGAAGGTGAGCAGCCTTGCAGGTATTTCTTGGGATGCTTCTCTTGAATAGCGAGCAAAGGTGATGATGGCGAGTGAAGAGAAAGTGATAGGTGTGGAAAGGAAGACCCTAAAGCTGAAAAGTGAAAACATTGGACTTGTGCTCTAATAGAAAAAGACAAGGAAGGCGAGAGAGGCCCCAAGGCTCTTAAAGTCTAAATGCTGAAGGAAACTTTTGTACTGAGAGAGGGAAGCAGGGGCATGCAAAGAGGGATATTTCTACATATTCCCTGTGCTGTCTAAACTGGAGAAAAGTGAGAACTTGCAAAACAATTTTGAACTTACGCTTTAATTCCTGCATAGTTGAAGGAGTAGGTAGTAAACGAGGTTGCTTCCATCTTCGAATTGCAGATATACCAACCTAAGAGCTTGGTATATCCCCAAGGTGATATTGTGCCATACTGATTTGTTATACATTTAGTTCAGTCGCTGTAAGAATTTCAGAAAATTTTGGAAATCCTTTACGAAAGACTTGGTGATAGGACTTTACTTTGTGTCCTTAAGACACTGCTATGGGCAGTGGGCATATTTTAATGTTGAGAGCTGTTGAAGTGATGTAGTAAAGTAGTAATATTTTTTTCCGCCCCTGATAAGCCACTTTAAAAGAGTAATTTTGGGATATCTGTCTTTAGTCAGAACACGTTCAAGTGCCTTTAAGTAACTTGCATTTTATGGGGACCTACAGCTGATTAATTTCTGTTGTTAGTCTCTTATTCCCGCACTGACCATACTTCTATTGAGTCAATTGCTAAAAAAAAAATATTTCTAAAACAATCATGTTTGAATATAGCTAGCAAAAAATTAGTCCAAGATCACAAGATGATGATTATGGTCAGTGAAAATATTAATCTGGTTTTTACCTGGAAGCCACAGTGCTTGTTAAATTAGTGGAACTGGAAAAAAACATGCAGCATGTATCTAGGGTTTTCTCTATGTATCCCTCAGGGCTTACAAAATTAAGACAAAAGGTACTTGAATGACCAAGGTCTAATCCATACATGGTGACAGAGTTTCAAATTACTGGGGATCATGAAAACATTTGGTTGCAATTTTGTAAAACAATGATTCATGCTAGAAAATGATACACTGATTCATACATGTAGATGTCATTTTTTTGGCTTTAAAGCACATTTATGTACATACTCTAAAGGATTGTTAAGAGGTTTCCTGGGGCTTTGCAGTTAAAGTGAAAATTCCAAAGATCCGTTTAGAAATATCATCCTACATGAGCAAAAGAGCAAAACGTAAAAAGCAAAAATTGTAACTGCCCCTTCCTTCTTAATCTGGGGTGTAATTGATTGTAGAAATTAGTCTGCATAAAATTCTGTTCTCAGTAAAATATTACTACTGATTATAGCTGAATAGAGAGTCATTTCAAAAGCTTAGGTATGGGAGTTTGAAGAATTTACCCTCAAAATACATCCTTTTTTCCTATTCTTCAGAACTCCAGAAATCACACTGTGGATTTCCAAGTGGAAAAAGCAGGAGCAGTCTCCTGTGGAGTGGCCATGCTTTCATTATACTGCTTTTCTTTTCCAAATTCAAAACTCTCCGGCAGAGTGGCTTTTTACCATCAAACATAATGTGACCTCTGTCTCTCCTGGATTGTAATCCAAAGATAACAGGATTTTTTCTCCTGTGCAAGAGGATGAATTGAGTCTGAAAGTCAAATGATGCTTCTCTAATTGAATCGCTCAAAGTTCAGTTCGAAATAGGTACAATTTTAGAGCATGGCCACTTCCTGAGGGTATGGCATTGACTCTGTCCTGTCCCCTCCCTTCCCTCTCAGGTTCATGCGCTTTTGTTATCTGCACAGAAGACTCGTAAGAGGGATTACAGTGGGCAGTGAAATTTGCCACCTTTATTTAATATAACTTGGGGCAAACAGGCTGGTGTTTACCCAGCCTGTTTTTGTGGGGATATACGATCAGATGATTACTTTAAATATGTGTGACAGAAATGAACCAGTTACTGTTTTTCATAAATAAGATGAGAAAGGGATTGTTGTTCTGACCAGCAAGTGTCAAATGGGTGTCTTACAAGCAGCTTTTCTCAAAAAGGTAATGATTTTATGAACTGCATTATTTGTTCAAAAACTTTCAATTTAATTGGGAGATGGGGTACTTACAGAAAACCCTGCTTCCGAGAACTGATGGACCCTTGTGGGAAATTGGCAGTACCTTCGCTGGGGCTGACCTGTAGGCATATTTTGTACTTGTCTTCCTGAGGCTGTCTCTTGATGACTGCATCATGGGATCCTTGACTTTTATTTGCACTGTTCGGTTTGGCTAACAGTTGCAAGTACTGCTCTATGGATTTGCTGAAGAATTTCACGTGTGCTTTGCGTCAGCCCTTTCCACTCCTGAGTGCGCTACTGCATATGTGTAGCTGTGTACTAACCAACCCGAAAGTAGTTTGGGCAGTCAGTGTTCAAGAATACATTGCAGAGTTATGTTATTGTTATTTTAGTGCCACAAGTAAGCTTGGTGTTTCTCTTAATGGAAGACAGATGTTTTACTTGACAAATCTGTATGAATTTTTTATGAAGAAGTTTAGTTTGGCAACTTTTTTGATATAGTTGCAGATTACAGCATGAGAAAATTATACCACTTGACCTCCTGTGTAACAGAATACAGGGCTTTCTTGTATCATTTTCCTTTTGAGTAACAGCATGTCTTTTTTTTAAAAAAGAGGATTTACTTTTTCTGACTTGATTATGTGAAGAGTTAAAAACCTGAAAGCTGGTGCTGGATTGGTGCAAAGGGGTCTTTTTTTTTTTTTTAAGGAGGAAAAAAAAAGTCGGTCTTAAACAGATCACTAAATGCAGGCTGTCAATTCCTAGAAAATAAATCTTACCCAAATTGTTAAAGCATCAGTTTTCAGGTTCTTAATCAAATGAGTTGCTGTGTTTCTTCACCGACTAGGAAGTGCTCTTCCAGAGCAATCTCCCTGTGTCAGTGCTGTGTGGTGGAACATCAATAACTGCAAATTGTGTCTAGGCTGAACTAAAAAATAGTTTAAAAAGATGTATCTAAGTATTCAACAATTTCCTGTTGCTTCAAGTAGAAGATTATGAATGTTTCTCAGAGGAAATAGGAGAGGAAGAGGAATCTCCTCACAGGATACTTGCTGCTCAAGATAGGAAGCCAATTTAAAGTCTTGAACTTAGACATTCCAAATTTTATCTAATTAAAAATGTTTTCACTTAATATGCAGGAAGGCTGTGCTTCCCTTTCTGCTCCTAATCAGGAGAAGTCTTTTTATGAAATAGTTGTGAACATGGACATAATTTCTTCTGTGCTTTGGGATAAGTGTTAGTCAAGCATGATTTCAAGCCGTGTCTCCTGCCCAGACACTGTCCGGTTGCTTCTGCCCCTCTGCAGCGGATGTTTGCCGAGACTGCTGGTGGCTGTTTTGGCTGCCGCTGGTGCCTGGCTGGACCTGCCCTGTGTTTGGCTTCCTCTGTGGCAGGCAGCTCTCTTAGGGTGGCACGTTCCTAGCGCTTCAGCTTAGCATGACTGCTCCCGAGTCTGGGAAACCAGGCGGCTTTTCTGCATTAGCTGTTCCTGCAAGGTATTAACTGTGTCTTCCTCTACAGGGCAATCCCTGCCTGCTTTGCTCTGCTACTAGTCGTCTTACTACTGTTTTCTGGCTTGGTTTTTTTTCTTATGAATAGCTAGGAAAAGGCATCTTTGTGTTCACGTTGTCATCCGGTACCAAATGGCACACCTTCTCCTGTGGTGTGGTATGCAGTGTGAATGGTGGGAATTACAGCTGCCACTGTAGCTGCAGCAGCAGGAGCAGGTAATAGCCTTGTTGGAACGCAGGACAGCTGAAAGAACTGTAGGCATCCTAACACAACAGGCAGAAATCAAGGACAATAGTTTCTGGTTGCTATTCAAGCATGCGCTTATGCAAATGTACTATGTGCTTCGTGCTGTCGGCATTGAGGGGTTGTGTTCATTGCTTTGTGGCTTCTTGGAGTGTCTCCAGTTGGTTCTTGTCTGTGTACTGGGTTAATAGGGAAACTGTTCTTGGCTGCACAGTTACACACAGGAGCAGAGGTACCTTTAAAAAGTTCTTGCTTACTCTTCAGCTTCTTTGGAAGTCACAGTACAAATTCTTGTGCCTGTAGCACTTCTAAAAATCTTTAACATTTCAGAGAAGGCAAGTCCCATAATACTGTCATCCTCAAGCTGATTTCTGTAGGCTCCTTAGAGGAAACCTTCCAGCAGAACTTCAGGTAGATGGTAATAAAAGCAGCATGGGAGGAGAATTCTACAGTGTGTCTTGAAAAATGTGAGTTTATCTTCCAGCTACATTGAAAGCCTCTTCTCTTTTTATTTTACATCCTGTTCTTAGGGATTGCTAGTTAATAATTCACATGTACTACAGTTACCAATTAAAGAAAAATTTAATTCGAAACAGCAATAAGCTCAATTAAATATATTTGGGAATCAGTTATTTCTTCTGTTGCTCAGGAAGGGAGTTTAATTATTTAAAAAGTCTTTTCTTTATAAATTTTTTCTTTTACATGAGCAAAAAAATACCAATGGCTAATTACCATTCTGGAGGAATTAAACATTTTCAGTCTCTAAAACTTGTGGCTTAAAACCAGAAAAAACCCAAGCCGATTCAAGATGAAATAAATGTTGATTTGAGTGAATGTGTGAAACTGACAATCCTTACAAAAACACGGTCAAACGGATTGTCAAAAAATCAAATCTTTAGATTGAAAGTGTAGTAGGGAGTAGCATATTAGATTCTGTGTACTGCAAAATGAAGTAATTAGATATAAATGGAGAGAGCTGGAATTCTTGCTCAGTCACAAAGAACGAAAAGTGAATCTGTTTCTTCTAAAGTGCCTTGATTTCCCCTTGTTCCCCAGCACGCACTCCTTGTCACTTACATGCAGGAAGGTATGCATGAAGATGAAAAAATCTTTCATTATATGGTATGCATATTACTGGAGTGGATTGCGTTTACTTTTTTCTACCAATTTGTCTTCCATAATTGGCTGCATTAGTATGCCGTATTAGTCATGTTATGGCTATTTGCCATGGACCATAGGAAAAAAAAGATACTTGTTTCTAAATGGAAACTTCCAGAATTTCCTGTTTTGGTGAGAAGATATATCTAGTTAACATGCATTGCTGTTTCTGATAGACTTCTGACGAGGCAATTGCTTCTTTTTTCAAGAAAAGATATACTAAGTGGTGTACAGTATTAAAAACATTTTATCTGTTTGTTTTTAAAAGGAAATGAGCTTCTCACCTGTGGTGATAAACACAACAAAACCACGAAGTTGGCTGTGTTAACACAGCACGAGGAGAGATCTAAGTTAAACTATGTTGATTCTTAGTGGGCTATAACAAGTTTGAGACGATTATTGCTAACTTTTTCTCATAAGTCTGGCTTTCCTACCTTTGACTTCGTCTTTCGTGAACACAGCTTGATGCCAGCCTCATTGCAGGGTACCTTTTATAGCAAGAGTGATTTTTCTGAAGTGTTGCTGGCTGTACAGCAATGCACAGAGAAGGAGGCTGCTTGTTAAGTCACGGCTTCCTTTATCTTTTAAATAGTTGTTGATGCTTCCAGTTGAATGTTTACTATTTGATTCCACAGGCTGGTGCAAGTAGCTCGATGACTTGAATAAATCTCTGTGTCTGGCATGTGCCCCTTTGCTGTGGTTTCACTCTTCTGGTTTGCAGTTAGCCTTTTGAATGTCGGTAGTGTATGTATATGGCTATCAAAATGTTCCATTAAGTTTTAGCTGTACTGTAGGTAGCCTTTCCCTTCCACTCTCTTCCTCTCATCTTATGGATGTTGTTAGTCTGACTCAAGGTTCATTTGCATTCTGGAGCAAATAGCTCTGGAGAAGTCCCCCAGGGCAAGTTGAGAGATTTGCTATCAGTATTTAGTCATGTATAATAATTGATTTTGAGTGAGTTTATGGACACTGTAGTTTCATACAATCTAGCTTGATAATGTTTCCTTTTTTTTTTTTTTTTGTAATTAGTGTCTTGATTAATGTTCTAGGGCTTTTTTTTTTAATTTTAGTAAAATTTTAGAAATGTGTTAGTCCTAATCCTCCTGGTAAAAAATAGTAATTTCAGGAGATTGAGAAAATCCACACATGTAACTTTGAATATTTGAAATTTGCTGTGTTGGTGGAAAGGAATAACAAATTATTAAAGTAATACTTACAGTGACAGTTTTTTCACTGGAAAAAAAAGTTGGCCTTCTGTATTACAGGGTTGATGGGAAGTTGTGAAGAGGGATGAGGATATAAAATCAGAGATTTTGGTAAAAAAAAAAAAAACCCCAAACCATAAAACATCCAAAAAACCCGAACTCCACACTAAAAACTTACAGCTTTGCCCTGGAATACTGATAGAGAACTTCATTTGGAAATCGAACTGCTTTCAAGTAGTTTTGAGTGCAAATTAATTTTTGACATTGATACCTGCATTTCCATGCAGTTTTCCAAGTAACTAAATTATTTTGATACTCGAGGATGAATTAGTTTCTTTTTTTAAAGCAAGACTTTAACATTCTCAGGTCATTGCAGTAAGAATTAATTTCCCTGGAATACTACCTGCATCAGGCATTTAAGGGTAGCTCTAAATGTGAAAACAAATCTGTAGCTGTTTTCCCTGAAAATGAGCTAAATGTCATTCCTATCTTAACACACGTAAAGCAGTCTTCTCTACATAGGACTCTTACAGTATTTTGTTGAAAATGCTTCTTCAGCCCAGCTACCTAATGAATCATGTGTGATAGATCAAGACTGAAGTCAATAGTTCCATCTTGATATGCTTTGTGTCCTTTGGACAACTGCAAAATGATAGCTGTATGTTCATATTCCCGTGGGAGCTGTCAAATTGTATACTTAATTAAAAGCAAATACCAGTCAAATCACATAGTGTTGACCTGAGATCTCTCGACATAGCTTTCTGATTTTGTCACAGTTTATTAACAAGTTAGAGAACAGATACTGCTCTTTTATTGTGACTGGAACCCAAGAGACCCAGTAAGGTACATCTCATAAACGCACGTCATTTGTGTGAGATTTTAGTAGTAAATCCAATGAAAAGTGTAGATTCTGCTACCAAGAGATGCAGGCAAGCTCATTGTCTTGTGTGGTATGTTAATAAAGTTACTTGTATGTTTTATCATGTCCAAAAGCTGAACTTTCAGTTGTTGAAATCTAAGATGGATTTTTTTAATGTGATACACTCTGGGTCTAAGAAATTAACCTATAAAACTACAATTGTCTTCAGATTATTTTTGTTAGACCATGTATTTTTTGTCTTGGCTGTCATGCTTTCTCCACATGTTAATTAGGCCTCGCTTTCCATCTTAGGTAAATTTGGTAACTAATACTGTAGTTTTACCAGATGTCCTGATTTCAGCTGAGAATCATGACACCAGAGAAAGCAGTTACGTGTTTTCACATAACTCAAATTAGCTGGCATTAAACATGATTGTTGATGGCTGTCTTTATGGAAAACTTCTAAATATTCCCAGAAAGGAGAGAAAACAAATTATTGAACATAGCCTATGTTATCTTTGTGTCAAGTTTGCCTAATTTTTAGTGCATTAGTGAGTAAAAGTGGGCTTGCAAAGTCTATTTAAAGTCCTAATGGTTCAATGTGGGCACACTGGTGACTTGAAAAATTTATTTTTCTCATCACTTATATTCTGCTTCTCAGTGCTGTAAAATAAACAGACTACCTAAGGGTATGCAGTGGGTCACTAGCTAACATCAAAAAGTAATGTTCCTTATTAGCATGAAGCGGCTTGTTTACAAATAGTGATACTTGATTAAATAGTATGTAACCAAAGAGTATAAAAAGCCTTTAGTTGGAAAGTCATGGTAGCTTTTAGTGTTTCCTTTGGTCAAACTAGGGAGCTTTTTCCTACTGACATGCCGGCCTTTGCTTTGTGTGATTCTTTATTCCCCTTCCTCCCCCTCTGCCCACTTGAAAAAAGAAAAAAAAAAAGGAAAAAAAGGCAAAGCTGAGGTTGTGGCAGATACAGTTTGGCAGACAGGAGCCTACCATGAGAGGTCAGTAACTTACGATGTTTCCATTGCTGTTTTAAAAGCCAATGGTAAGAAGTTAATATGCAGTTAGCAAGAAGGTGTGCTTTCAATTTCTGACATGAGCCAAATGTTGACATTTTTAGTGGCCATTTCAAATTTGTTGTAAACGTGTGTTTAGAAGAACTACTTCAAGTTCTAAAACTATCACTAACACCATTTCAGTGAGAAATGAGGGAGCCTGCCTGGGAAGGTACTTCTCCATGGTGTCTCCTCTCAGCTAAGCTTTAACACAAAGCATTCATTATGCTGCAGTTTCCTGGTTACCTGCAAACTTCCCAGGATTTATTTAACCCAGCCCACGTCTCTGTCCTGAGCCACGCTTCCCTGGGAAGCAGGGCCTGTGACAGCTCTGGGCATGGAGAGGGGTTGCTGGGAAGCTGGTGAGTGGTTGGGGTAATGGCCCCACGGGGCACGAGGCTTCACTTGGGGTGTGCTCCATTGCGTGCCAGAGATACTGTTCTTGGGAAGATGGTTCAAACTAGCAGCCTCAAAAATTTCTTTGCTTCAGGGGCCGTTTGCATGCACGGTTGCTGTGCAGGCTGAAAAACGGGGTGGGCAGTTTTAGTTAAGAGCTAGTCTTGAGTGAAGTCTGAGAGCAGGAGAGCAGGGCTGGGTGAGCAGAGGGGTACCTTCTGGCCTGGTGTGGGTTTTTTCCTTTGTCGTTTTCTGTTGTCATGCTGCTCCCGCGCCTCTGCTGTCTTCGTATCACACCAGCCATGCTGCCCTCGGGTGTTTTTGACACAGTCAGGAAATGCAGGTTTCCTTTTGAGTAATGGGAAGAGGACAGAGCTGGGATAAAGAGTTAATCCATGCAGAAAGGTGTTGGTTATCCCTTCTCCCTATTTTCTGCTTCTAAAGGTGGGGCAGGAGAAGGTGGTATTTTCTAATAGCCTTCGTAATAACTGAAGTTGGACGGTCCTCATAACACAAAAGGACACCTGATACCCTGACCTGTAATACCTGATCGCCGTTCAGAAAATGGAAGTAAATTCCTTTTAAGTAATATGGCTATCATATGTAATACGAATATTAGTGTGCAACAGTAAACGAGTTCATTTTAAAGCCTAACAGTAAATGTTACTCTTTTGAAACTGTGGAAAGAAAATGGACTTTGTTCAAAAGATATTTATATTTGTGATATGTACTTAGTGTTTTCTAACGTCTGTATATGTGAAGACCTCATTACGTTATTTGTGGCTGTCACTTGAGAAGTTGGATGTAACTGCAGTCCTGTTTGTTAGTTAATGATGTAGATATTTGAAAATCAACAGACAGTTTATATAAATGACGGAAACATAGGAAAGGCAGTGCCCTTCATGGGAAACTGTACGTTCTCATGGACGTGTAAGGTGGACTCTGCCACTCCTGGATTTCAGTGAGGGCACGTAGGCTTGCCATTTGTTTGGATTCATCTGTAAAGCAGCGTTATGTTTCTAAGATTGAACTACTCAAACTTATTTAACACAGCTCGTTGTGGTATCTGCTTTGGCACCACTTGTGTGTTTTTACTCTGAGCCTCCTGCTGCTTGGAGGAGCAAGGTGATGAGCCTTAGGCGATGAGCCATCAAGGTCACTGATAACTGGCAAACAGCTTCTAATGCGGTTCCTTTCAGTATCCTAGAGAAGTTCCTTCTGCCATTTGCTGCTCCTGGTGTCCCTTTTGGCTTTGACTGTTTTTCTGGGAATTTCAGGATTTGCCAGAGTTCAGCTGCTGCTCCTTTGCAGTTTGATGTCTCTCCAGTTAGGCTAGGTTTTGGCTGTCTTTTGATCAAGAAATTTCCTTCTTCCATGAGCTGGTGCTTTGGTTTCAAGCTGCCCCTGTCTGAGTAAACAGGGTTTGTCTCTGGGAAGTTGTTTTAGTACTTCATTTCCTTGCTCCTTCCTAGGAGGCTCCATTATTTCAGATCCATCCTCTTCATGGAGAAAAATAATTTTATGAACAGTAACCTTTTATCTGGGTAAAGACGGGATTGATTTATTTCGGGTAATGAAGAAGTGACCAGTTTGTAAGAAAATTGAAGTCTGTTCCTTTCCTTAGCATGTATGTGAATGTCCAGATAATAAAATGGAAATCTCTGGTCATATCTGGTAAACTTCTGTGTGGATTGATATTATATGGGCAGAAATAGAAATTGACTATACATAGACAAAGACAATTTCATCATAATTTGTCTGTTTTGGAGCTGTTTCTTGGTAAACGTTCATACTGGTTTCATAATCCTCTAGTTAACCCTAGTGTCAGTTCTGTCAGTGTTGCTGTTGCGGTTTTAATTTTTGGTGTACGAATTGTTTTAATAAGCAAATCTGAAAAGAGCATTACTATGGTATTGGTGTGTGTTTCCTTTCTGTGCTTACCAATCTAAAAACATCTGTTCTATTGGTAATTTTTTTCTGCCCCTCAGTTTATGCATGCAAGATGAAACAGACTGATACCAAAACTACAAGACTACTCATTTATTTAAGAACCAACATGACAAGTCTCTTTTTGTTCTTCTCTTACTCTTCTGACTTCTAAGATTTTCCTCAGAAAAGGAAAAATAAAGAATAACTTCCTGTCCAGACTTGTCCATCCAGCAAAGCTTTTGTATTTCTCTTCTTAGAGAAACTTTTTTAGCCAGAATGTATTTGTTAATTTTCAGTCTCTACCTTTCTCTGCTGTCTTGTCTTCTAGACAGTATGATCAAATCTTAAGTAGAAGTAATAAACCATATATAGATTGCTCAAAAAGTGGTAATCAAAACCACAGAGCTTTATAAGGTCTCCTTCTGTATTTTTAGCACAGTTTAAATCTTTCAAAAGAAATACTCAAAAATTCAGGTTATGTGATATAAATTTTTATTTACCATTCAGAAACAGAGTTTATAGCGTATTATCTGAGTAGTAGTAGATCTATTTCCAAGTTAACTGTTTAAAAAAAGCTACACATTTGTTAGCTTTAGGCACTTCCACTGTGTTTATGCTTAGTTGTCATTTTAAGGGTATTGAAGAATGCCAGTTTCAAGAGCCACCAATTTTCTTCAGAGAAACAATTCAGTTGTCTTTTCCTGTCATCATTAGCTAGTCTTAATTTGTTCGAGAAGGGGCAAAATGGTCCTTACTAATTTGGTCAGTGCTCAGGGTCATGCTTGTCAGCTGAATAAACATGAAAAGCAAAATATATTTAATCTTCTAGTGTCTTTTCTTGGAATTTGAGAGTGTATGCTGCACTATTCATTCCAGAGCAAAATAGGTCATCTCTTGAAGTATCCTTTTCTCTCCCACAGCTCCCATATTGCTAACAAATCACGTACCTGAAAATTGAGTTAAGCACTGGATTTCCTATTAGTTGTGCAACAAGCTTAAGTCTGCAAAAATAAAATAAGCTCTACTTTCTGAATTTGTCTTGTAATCGGGTACCACTGTTCCAGTTAATGAAAAGTTAAAATACTTCAAAGTGGTAAATTCCTGTGGCTTTTTAAATCTGATCTCACTTGCAGAAGTAAGTAAACCAAGAGATCAAAGCGAACTGTCGCACATTGATCTTTCTTTCTGAGGCTCTGCTTTTATAAATCCATAATGTTGTGGAATGGCAAATGCAAAGTAAAATGTATCCTCTAGATGCACATTAGCTTCAATTGTGCTAGTAACAGCAGTTTGAAACCTGCTCGCTCTCTCATTCATTGTCCTGTGTGATCTGTGAAAGTGTGGGGTTTTTGTTAATTTTTTTCTTCCTCTTAACTGATCTTGCTCAGTATGTGTAGATATGTATTTTGATATGTATACATACATAGTTCAAAGCTTCCCTGCCTTTCCCTCCTGTTAACAGGAGAATTAAAAAAACCAAAACCAAAACAAAACAGGAAAAAACTGCAGAGAAGTGAAGTTTGAACCTTCATATTTTTTGTGTGTATGATGAATGTCAGTTTTCACCCAGGACACACATATGAAGTAGTAGGTAATGGGAGATTACGTAGATTAATCTGCAAGTGTGGCCATGTTTTCAAATAATGAGTAACTTCACCATTGCCATGATTAAAACTCAGAACAGGTGATGTAATAGTAAAGATGTGCTAATGGTGCTTGAACCTCATGCAGAAATCTGGGCCTTTTTAGGGAGGTTTATGATGTAGATTATTTTTCTTAAGCATGTATGCAAATTAGCTGCTTGCAGGGACTGTGTTCCTCCTTTGATTTTGATCTGAAACTAGTAAATATTGATAAAAGTAGAAGAGAGATGTTTCGTGAAACTTCTGTGCTTAGTATAATTCTGTGTTATGCTATACATCAACAAGGTGTAGTATGGATTCTTTTTGAAGACTTTTTAAAATAACAATTTCTGTGCTAATCTTGCTTCCATCTTTTGGTGTAAGGCATCAGAGCCTGAAATTTCTTGAGCAAAAGGTGGTCGTTGTAATTCTGGTAGTGGTGTGGGATTTTTTGTTTGATTGAGGTTTCAATGTCAGCTGGATTTTGAGTTTAAGATTACGTGTTCATAAGTATTTAGATCTGTAGCAGAATCCTTTCACCTTGGACGTTTCAGGTTTTGTGCATTAGCTGCTAGAGCTTTGAAGGACTAAACTCAAATTTTGAATGATGGCCAAAGAATGCCAGCTCTTTGCAGCATGAAAGGAGAGGGGTTTTGAAGGATGGAAGAAAATTCTGTGTGCGCAAGTCAGTCTATTTTTTAACTTTTCACTTTTTTTTGTCTGAAGTATTCCAGCCTATTTTCTTGTAAGGAACTCTTTCCCATCTTCCCCCTTTGATACTCTATACCTGTGCAGGTGCTTGCCCTGCCCAGTGCAGCTACACGTTTCACTGTGGGCTGTTGACACAGAAGCGTGCAGAGGTAGGAGTCACCATTATGAATCACAAACCACCTTTGTAACCCCAGCAGTGCTGGCTAACCCAGTAACTCCTGCCCGAAGCTCAGGCACTTTCGGTGGTCCTGTTGTCCAGGAATGTTGACATGAGGTCTTTGAATATGAATCCTAGGTATTTGCTTGTCTAATTTTTTGACCAAATCAGACTCAAGCCAAATGGGAAAGCGTGGGAAGAATTTTCCCTATTCTGCCAGTGAAGGTCCTAATAGTGGTGTTTTAAGGCTTTAATGGCCTGTTGGGAGCAGTCGCTGGGCACTGGATTAAATCATCAGTAGTATGAACTTTGAAAATACAAATTTTGGGGGCTCTGTGTCATCTGTATGATGTGGGCTTTCCTCTTTCGATTTTTGAGCAGCGGTTGATGTGAGTGGGTGACTTTGATTCACTTGGAAAGCAAACAGCTTAGGCCTGACTCATGAAAGAGCTTGCAGTTGTTAGCAAAAGAGCTTGCAGCTTCTCTGCTTTACCTTTTAAAGGTAGGGTAGGAACTATTAGGGAATTCACTTTCAGTGATGCAAAAGAGGGAGCCTTCCCCAGAAGGGTTTAGCTCTGCATAAATCTAGTGCTTCAAGTCTGCAAACAAGTGATAAAATAATTGCAAGGAAAAGTTGCATCTTAGTATTTACACTTGGTCTGTAAAAGTTTGTTTGCACTTTACAAAAACAAGATAAGGGTACTAGTCTTCAGTTTTCCGTGTGTGTACCATGGCTTACCAACTGTAACTTGTTCTATGCTTGTATGCTAACTGACCTTTATTTCTGAATATGTATGAATAAACCACTGACATTACTTAAGCTTGTATGATAGCGGAACTACTGTAAGGTCATGTTACTAGACCAGCATACTTGATCAGTAGAATTTCTTTTCTTGACTGTGATGTGAAGTTGCAAAAACTCCTGAAGTCTACCATACTGTTTGGATAGTGTTGTCACTGACAGTAAAGCTTTCTCTGTCCAGGAAGATGTACTTTGTGTGCCTTGCAGTAAATCTAAAATTGCTAGCTGAGCTATTCCTTAATGAATGAAGCCCTGAATCTTGTGGGTTTTTTGGAACTGGTGTGAACACAGGAGGAAAACTAACCCCAGAATGTGTTGTCTAAATGCCAGGATGTCTTCAGCTAGCGTGGAAGGGAAGAGTGCAGTGGTTTCTCTTCCCTAGAGATGCTGCAGGGCAACCCTCATGGAAGTGGACTGTGGGGGAAAGATGGGAGAAAAAGACATGTAAGAATAAAGTTTTATCCTTGTTCTGTCATTCTTTCAAGCTTTTACGTCTTAGGGGACACAGCCGTCTAGCCAGACATACTATCTGTGCTTGGTTTCCCTGCTGTTCTCTCAGATTTAGAAGGAAGGGAAACGTCTGTCTTTCTTCAATAACCTCAATCCTGGTAGACTGTTAAGTGACTTTGTGAACATATGCAGACCGAGCAACTAGTAGGATATCACTTGTGTCCAATCTGGCATTTTTCAATATTCTTTCATCTTGCCTGGAGAAGCTGGAATGCTTTTCTTTGGAGTCTAATGGCTTTGCAAGACAGATGCAACTGGAAGAGCAGGCTACTGTTTGGGCACTTATCTTTTACCTTAATCAGGTAGAGGGTAGCTGTCACCTGAGGCAGTCTCAGAACCTGCAAGCTCCTGATTCAGCAAAGGTTACAGTGCTGAGTTTAATGCAGACACTCTGATGGCCACGCACTTCGAGATTTTCTGTCAACATTTCATCTCAACAGATGATTGTGTTTTTCTGCCTGGTCTGTCTGCTGAGTTAGAGGACTGTTCTCTCAGCAGTGATGTTCACTCACTACTGTTGTGAATGCACACACCATCATCTGCTGGCTGTCAGGGACTGCAGCCCCAGTGGTTCGTGTTGAACATCTTAGGATATATTCAGCAGTCTGTTACTGAATATTTCTAACACTTTATTTAAATGAACAGAATGGAAAAGAAGTCTGAGATCAGATTTCTGTTTTGTGCTTTGCTGTAAAAAAGTGCTTTACAGAATGTGCAACAGGAGCTGCATACCCTGAGGTCGTTGTTCTGGAGACAGGACACCCAGTCATGCCAGTTGTCTTATGACAGCAGTAAAGAGAACCTTATCTGCAATAAAACAGACAATAGTGTAGACTCAAATGGTAAGGTGAAAGTTGAAAAAAAAGTATTAAACATTGAGTTTTGCATTGCTTCATTCCCGGTTCTTTGCCCAACACTGGCCTCAGGCTGCTTCCTTCCTTATACTTAGACCACTTCCAGTAAATTAATTTAATTTCTGTAGTCACAGAAAGTAGCATCCTCGATGGAAGCACAGCAGGTACTTGTGAAGACATGTGCCAAAGAGCTTGGATGCAGCAGAGGATCCTGACAGAAGCTGGGCTGCCTGAAAAGGGAGATAAACAGGCTCCAGTCAAGCAGGCTGGTAGGGACAGAATTGCTTTTTCCCTCCCCTCATTGTTTCTTCCCGGCACCTGTGGAGTTTCTCACCTCCCTGCTGTTTTGGGGAAGGTACAAGTATCAGAATTCTGAACCAGGAGCCTGAGCTAAGGTGTTAGGAACTTCTAAAAGTTACTGTTTTTATGAAATGCTGTTACAGAAAAAATACTTGTGTTAGTTTTTGCTTGCTGTTGAGTCAGGTTTTCTGACAGCGCTGTATTTCTTAATGAGGCTATAATGTTTGTTCGCGACTGCAGTGTGGTAGCAGCTTGGAAGAGATTTATGTTCTTTCGCGTTCTTCAGCAGTCACTCCTGGAGAGCCCATTGTTTCGTGTTACTCTTGCATGACATCCTGGTGTGCTGGCAACGCGAGACCTGAAGCTGTAGGAAAGGCAGTTTAATTGACAGCCTTTGTATGGGGCATGAACAAATGTGGCGCTGCATTCAGGGTCTTGCTGCGTGCATGTGGTCCTGCACCTTTGTGTCTGCAAAAATAGATGCAGCAGTAGTATTACTGGGGAAAGGATGGCTCTGGGAATCTAGACTGCCTGCCTAAATGTAAAGGACAATTTAATGTGGTTGCATTTCTTATTAGATATGGTACTTGCGCTGGTTCCTGTATGATTTTGTAAAATCCGGTATTCCCTGGATGGGCAGGAACTCTAAGTACTGTGACGGTGGTAGTCCCACAGAGTACATCCCTAACTGAAATCTGGATTTCTTGGTTTATGGGACAGTTGGCCTTTATAAAAGGGGCCTTGAAGTGTTTGGAAATGTGCTGCAGAAACACTGAGTGGAGTTACTCCTTGCAGAGTACCTTTGATGGTATGCTGCTGATTGGTTAGGTATTGGCGGTTTTCAAGAAAACCAAGTTATAAAGCTAAACTTTGACGGTTCTCTATTCTATTGAAAGTACATACTCAAATGTTGTTGTTATTTTTATACAATAATACAGAATAGCCTGTGTTTCCCAAATGGACTTTATCTTGGAAACCACTAACTAGTGTGTACAAGCAAAGAAACACTTAAGTCTTAGCCAAAGGAAACTTAATGAATTACTGAACTACAAATAACTGTGGGGTAGCTTTGAGATTCAGAGTTGTTTGCTCTCCTGTTCGTGTGCTGCCTGCTGAAGCTGACCGTTACCAATCGTTTTCTGAAGCTGCTCTGCAAATAAAGACAAGGTCACTAAGATACCAATTTGTGTATCCCAGTTTCTCTGCTTTTCCTTAACAACTTCTGCCTTATATTTATTCTAAACTCCAAGAGAGGAGGGTATCTTAATGAAATAAGCAGTTCTGAAGAATTGTTACAGCTACTGATTCTCAGGGTGCATTGGAGGAGAAGACCCTCCTGGCTGTTTTTACTTTCCTGGAAGTTTATTGGTCCTTCTGGGAAAGGATGTTCTTCAACATTGAGTGTTGACAGAAAAACCTTTAAAAGTGTGTCCTCTTGTGTTTGGAATATGGTTCTGAAAAATGGAATGATTTCTAGAGGAAAATCAGCGGATAAGTTTTGGAAAAATGCTGGAAAATTCTTCTTGGTGGGTTGTATTGGATGCCTTGCTGTCTGTTTTTTTTTCTTTTTTTTTTTTCCTTTAAATAAATATTTCTCAGCCAAATGATAGAACTAGAACTTGTATTTCCTTGCTATTAGCTTTGCCTCTTCTACTTCATTGTAAGATGAAGCAAGCTTAAATACTCTCTTGATCTAAGTGAAGGGTAAGTTTCTGGAGGGATACACTGACCTCAGTGTTGCAGAGTTTTTCATGGGGGTTAAACCTGGGTTCTGGCTTGAGATGATTCAGTGTTTTCCTTTTTGTGAAATATCAGTATTAAAAATGTCCAGTTAATAGAGCAGTTGAACATCACTAAAAAACTAGGTTAACTCCCACAGTGGTATGTAGTCACACAAGTCATAAATTTCAAAGCTTTTTGTGCTGCATGTTTTTCCTTGTGGACTCTTGTCAGTATGGCTTAGCAAGATTGTTTTATTTGCAATTTAGGCTGTGGTTTCCTGGATTACAGTCTGCTATCTATCAGAAAAAAAGAAATCAACTAAAATGAAGTGAAATTGTACTGTAGGCAATACAGAGATATCCAAACAAAATACTATTTGTATGGATGAACCTAATGAAGTGTGCCTGATTTCATATTAGATACTTCCAAATTGCTTCTCCCTGTCCTTGAGAGAGCCTGAAACATTAGATTGTGTGGCTTAAGAAAGAAGTTGTCTTGGGCCTTCTTTATATGTGTGACATACAGTTGATGCCATCATGTCAACTGTCTGGATGGAAAATGGTTGGTTCCGACATAAGTTTCACTCTGATTCTCATTATTTTATTAGATTTCTGATCCATTATACTGGTTTTGAGTACTTTTGAATAAAACATCTATTTTCAAATTTGTGCTATTATGTGCCTTAGAGACTTTAGATTTCTATGAACTGATACATTTCTGAATCATAGAAAGGGTGGTATCTTTGCCTCCTGAGAGTTACAGTTTATTTTCAGCTTCTGAAGTGGTAAAAATACTTTCGTATTTTGAAGCTACGGTGTGGAATTAGTCTAGTCCGTAATGTCTGCCAGTAACTAGGCACAGATAAAAGGACTATGTGTGATTTAAAATTTTCAACATTGACTTAGACAACTTCTTTTGTTTTGCAAAAGATGTGGGTTCTCATTATTTTGAATGAGAACTAACCCTGAAAGTACAGGATGTGGCATGTTGCTCACTTGAAGTGAGGGCACAAAGCTGATTAGCAAGTTGATTAAAAGATACACAGTCCATGCTGCTTTACCCACATGCAGAATCCTAGTAGACCCTGATAAGGGAGGGGGTGCCTGTGGTGATCATCCTGCTTTTGATAGCACTCCCCTTTCACTAGTGGAAAGTGGAAAAACATCAAAATATGTCTAATGATGTTAAATATCATGAATAGAAATGTTCTTTATTTTTCTATTTAATTAGGTTACTTTAGGGAAATGTAATTAGAAAACCTTTCTAATTCAGAGGTTACTGCCATTTTTACAGACATTGTAGTGCTGCTGTGCTGAGTTCTACACTCTAGACATTTTAATGAAACTTGCATTAAATTACTTAAGAAATTCGTGGTGATATCAGAGTAATCAACTGCTACAACTTAGTATATGACTAATCTTTGTAATTTAGAGAGTTGTAGGTCATACTGAACTTGTAAGGAAGTGTGTGTAATTCTGAGATGTAATGTGTAAATAAAATTCTAAAGGGCATACAATTAAATTTTTGCTGTTAATTTTAGGTTTTCTGTACAAGGGTGAAGAAACCAGAGCACTTCTAAGCTGTTTGTAAAGACAAACAGTGATCGTTTTGATTTGGATGCTTTTTACATGCCTGTTTTGTGCTCTTCTAATCATCCATGCTGATGTCTGCTTTTGCAGATACAATGTGTGATGCATTCTGTCATTCTATGCTATCATGTCCCTGCCTAATAGGACATAACAGGAATTTTTTTTGAATCTGAGTAGGGAACTTTTTTTCTCCCACCCGTCAGTGTTATAGCTACCCATTTAATTGGAAAAGCCTGAGACGGAATTAATGAAGATAAGTCTAAGTGTAGGTTTTACAATAATGAGGATATTGAGAAAGTATGGGTAGTTACTTGCTTAGATTATAAAAATAGAGGGGTGGAGTATTTAAAATCATCCCTTATCACTTTTGTGCTTATATTCTCACATGGTTTTTCCTAATTGTAATACTTGAAGTCTTCAGACTGAAAAAAAAAAACAAAAAGCCTTCCTCGAGCCAGATAGTGTTAATAAACACTTCTGGTAATGATAGACCTGGGTAAATTGTCTGAGACTGACAAATGGCAGCTGACAGAAGATGTGAAGTGCAGTGGAGGCACTTAAAATTACGAACATGATTCTTGATTATTGTCCTTAACTACACATACCTGCCAAATGCAAATTGGGTTGTGCTTTGCCCTTCCCCAGATATATTTGCCGTTCTGATATTTTTTTGCTAATTGTGTTGATGAGAATAAAGGGCAAGCATCCCAATCTCTAAATTCTATGTTAGACATCTAAGGTAAAACTATAAAGCTATCAAATGCCTTATTCTGCTTCACTTTCAAAATGGTTCAGGAAAAGGGTTTTTCTTGGCAGCTATTGTTCGATAACTGTGCATGGTATCTTTTTCAGCACTGAATGGGAAGAAAGAGATCAAAAAGCCCTTGTCTGCAAGGTCTCTTGTGGCGAGACTGCATTATTTAAAAACTTAGGAGTGTGTTAAAGGCAAACTCAGGGAAAACCTGCTTTTTCTGGAACTGTATGTGTTGGTTGCTAAGGTTAATTAAAAAATATGAGGAGATACACCTACTGGTAATTATTACTAATTTGTGCTCAAGTACACACACACATCACTGGTATATTGATCAAGTAATGCATTTCGTTTCTAAATCAGACTGTAAATTAAGAATGCAATTCTTTCACATAAATAATCTTGCTTTCATCTTGCATTGATTTATGGATCAACTTCAGCTCCATTACATGCTGAGAACCTTTTACTCCAAGCTCATTTCATCATGGGTTTCTCTCTTTTGTTTTGTACCTGCCTTGCATAAATATGTTGTGATTCCCTTTGATATGTTATTCCTAATGAAAGTGATGCTGGATTTGAAGCTTGATATGGTGAAATGGATTATTTAATATTTTAATAGTTTAAATAAGGAATAATAAATTGAGAATATTTTTTCTTTATGTGCCTAAAGATTATGTCTCTTGCTCTTAAAAGTGAGATACTTGTGAATTGCTGTAGCTGGAATGCCTGGTTACACTTAACAGTGCTTGGTAGTGCTTATTAGAAAGCTGCATTACAAATGTGTTTTCCATTAAAGGAATAAGTTAATGAGTAGTAATTCTGTAAGTTGCTGGGTAGGTTCGTCAAATGCTGTATTATGGTCAAGAAGCTCTCGCTGTGCTTGGAGCAGCGGTTGTTCAGTGTGGCTTGTTACGGGGAGCTGGTCAGTGGAACGAGGAATGTTTCACCTTGCATTTTTAATTTCGCTGTAACTGAGGGAAAAGTGAGACCTAATTGAGCATGGATGGAGCAGATAGACTTGAATAAACAATTAGTTTTCTGAGGCCTTCAATGTGATAGAATAAATGAAACCTTTATAGGTAGTCTAGGAGCTCGTTGGTGAAAGTGAATGGAAATAGATCTTATAAGGAACTAACTGCTTTCACCTCATTAGTATTCATGGTATAACAAAAAAAACCACCCCCACCTCTTCCCAGAGATATATATTCTCCTCTGAATTATTTTTTTTCCCAAGACGAATGATGATGGTGTCAACAGCTGATGAAGATGAATAGTTCTCTTTATGTATTTCAATTTTTGGTGTGGTGTTTTTTTTTTTTTCTTACAATTGAAAGTGACTTTGAAGGTTACTTTTACTAAATTTTCATCCTCCTTGTTAGAACCAGGACAAATCTTTCTTAAAAATCTGCGTGAGAGCAGCAGCATTAGAAATGTTTGAAGTGTGCATGTGGATGCCTGCACATACACAGAGTATAAAAACATATTTCCATGCATTTGTCATGGCTTGCTTGTGCTGTAAAAAGGATCATTAAAATAATTAAGGGTGAAAATTCTGCCTGTGGTGCCTAGAAATATCAAAGTTCTTTTCCATTTGCTGTGTAGCTAATTTCTCCTTCCATTGAGAAATTAAAAAAAATACTCAGTTTGACTAGTTTGATATTTTTCTCTATGGCAGAGCATAGTGCATAGCGTTGCTAATGCTACTAATAGCTGTGCATATGATAGTAAGAAAATGAATACAGCCATAAAATATTAAAGAACAAAAATCTGCCAAAAAAAGAGGCTTTATATAAGGGAAAGTAAGAAAATACCGCTTTGGGTCATGTAAAATTTTTTTTTAGTGGTGCACAATATTTATAACTTCCATTTAAACTGTTGACATTTGGTTTCTAATGTTTCAGCTGAAAACTTGGCTGACATGGTTCTCCTCCAGTTAGGGGTAAATAGTGAGAACGAAACAACCGCCCTGAAGTGTGTGATTTGTGTTAGGAAGATGTGATTTTTTAAATCATTTTTTTTTTTTGCAGTATACTCTGCCATGCCCTGTGAAGTCGTGTCTCCGTGGAGTCACGGTAGTAGGGCTCAGCCACCACTGTTCCTCAGTGCCCACGGACCTGCTGGAAGGAGCAGGACTGCTGAAGTGCTGGTGCCTGCACTTTGAACCTGCAGCATCTTGCCATTCCTGAAATGTGTGTGCCGGCGTTGCTCCTGCAGTAACGCTGGAAGCCTGCAGGTTTCCAGTTGTCCCTCTGCCCCAGCAAAATCGTTTCTCCAGCCCTGGCAGCTGCCCAGCAGAGTTGTGTCCCTGGTTTCCTCCCTAACTGAGGCAGGGATGTTTGAGCAGCTTTCTGCCTGCTTTCTCTTGCTGTCTCCCGGCTACTTACCGAGCCTTTTGCAGCAGGCAGATGTGGCAGTAGTCACTAACAGCAGATTTCAGCGCTATGAAACACCTTTTCCTGACAAGACGGCCAGCAGGATGGGGACAGGAAGGGAATATCCTTCCTGTTGCATAGTGGTGGCACGCACCGCTGCACATCTGGGCAGCAAAGGGTGGGTTTTCGTTTTTATCTTCTTTTGTCAGATCCCTTTAAAACTGTGGAAGCACAGGTGAAATGTTTAGCATGCTTCCGGATGCTGAGGCAGCACTCGGAGGAGCTGTACCTCTACAGAAAGAGGGATTCTTTTTCTATACTTAAAACAGATCTGAGTGGGTTGGACAGACCCCTCAAACCCTACTCTCTGTTTTCATGCTTTTTTGGATTAAATTATCGAACAAACTACCTAACAGAATCTGCTACGTTGAGTCTTGTCCCGCTGCATCTTTCCAAGTAAGGCAGACCTGTTGAGCTGCTGCGGCTTCACCCTGGCTAGCAACCTGTGTGTGATGCTTTGACTTCTCTTGCTCTTTGAGTGTTAGCAGTTTTCCCTGGTTGGAAATGAAGTGATAAATTTTTTTTGGTTACAAGCAAAGGCCTTTGTACATCATATGTGTTCCTGAGAAGATCCTGGTATGACTGTCAGATTAATAAGATCATATTCAGTGTTGCTCTCTGTGTCAATGCAGCTAATCAAAACTCATGTACCTGTGCCAAATTTAATTAGGCTTAGGGGGAATACTTAAGTGATAAGAACATATGTCTCCCCCATACCCAGCTGAAGTAAGTTTGTATAGTTTGCCTCAAAAAAACCCCTAGTGCTTTGCTTGGCTGTTAAGTTTCAGCATCTGTGCTTAAAAATGCTTGCAAAGGAGCCAGAGCGGCAGCATGCTGTGAGGAACCCAGTAGTAAATAATGTGAAGACTGAGACTGATTTATGTTCCTAACAGTCTGCATTGCTACGAAGGGTCAGTTGCTGTTGAACTAGTGATGACTGGCCTCAGAACCACGCTTGCTTCTGCCATGTCTTGCGTCTGGCGAGGTAAGACAGGGATTTGTCAGGTTTGTGAAGCCGTGCTTCTCTTAAGCATTTACCTTTATAATTATGAGAGTGTTCATGGCACAATTGAACATCTTTTTGCTTCTATACTTTTGTCTGCATGGGACTGGAGTGTGATACTTCCCATTCTTGCTGCTTTAAGCATCTGGATAGGTATGATGTGATTTGGCATATTTGATGACAATATATGTATTAGTTGAATGTTATTTAGGGACTTTTGGTTGATAATGGAAAAAAACTAAGCAGTAAAACCATGCTGGATATCTTCTGCTTTTGGTGCATTATATGTGAGTGTCCTCAGATGATAAGTCTCTTGCATTGGTCCCTGCCTGGGGTAGTCTTAAAGTTGGTGACAGCACACAGCCTTTTTATTGAAACTTTAGGATTTAATGTGCATATACGACATGACCTGAAGTGTAGTGGAGTTATGCAGTGTTCAAGAGGAAGAAATTAAAATGCATAATAGAACATCTTTGTTCATATTTTTAATACTGAATACTTGACCTGTATTTCCCATTTTCTGTGGGAAGTAGGAATATTGCTTATGGAGCTGTGGTGGGTTGACCCTGGCTGGAGGCCAGGTGCCCATCAGAGACACTCCATCACTCCTTCTTAACTAGACAGGGGAGAAAATTTAACAAAAGGCTCATAGGTCGCGATAAGGGCAGGGAGAGATCACTCACCAGTTACCGTCATGGGGAAAAGAGACTCAACTTAAGGAAAAAAAAAAAATTATTACGAAGCAAAACAAGAGTAGAGGAATGAGAAATAAAACCAAATCTTAAAACACCTCCCCCCACCCCTCCCTTCTTCCCGCCGGCTTCAACTTCACTCCTGGATTCTACCTACTCTCCCCTCAGTGGCACCGGGGGATGGGGAATGGGGGTTGTGGTCAGTTAATCACACGTTGTCTCTGCTGCTCCTTCCTCTCGGAGGGGGAACTCCTCACACTCTTTGCCTGCTCCAACCTGGGGTCCCTCCCATGGGAGGCAATCCTCCAACATGAGCCCTTCCCATGGGCTACATACAATCCTTCACGAACTGCTCCTGTGGGTGTCTCTCATGAGGTGCACACCTTCAGGACCAGACTGCTCCAGCTTGAGTCCCCCATGGGGTCACAAGTCCTGCCACCAAACCTGCTCAAGTTGGGGTCCTCTCTCCATGGGGCCTCAGATTCTGCCAGTAGCTTGCTCCAGCACAGGCTTCCCATGGGGTCAAAGCCTCCTTCAGGTGTTTCCACCTGCTCTGGTGTTGGGATCCACCACAGGCTGCAGGTGGAGTCTCTGCTCCCCATCATCCCTCCTCCATGGGCTGCAAGGAGACAGCCTGCCTCACCAGGGTCTCCTTCACAGGCGGCAGGGGAATCTGTTCTAGCACCTGCAGCACCTCCTCCCCCTCCTTCTTCACTGACCTTGGGGTCTGCAGTTTCTCACATCTTCTCACTCCTCTCTCTGGCTGCAAAAGCTCTTGCTAGTTGGTTGGTTTTTTTTTTTCCTTCTTAACCATGTTACCCCAGGGGCACTACCACTGTGGCTGATGGGCTCGGCTTTGGCCAGCGGCGGGTCTGTCTTGGAGCTGGCTGACATTGGCTCTGTCAGACAAAGGAGAAACTTCTAGCAGCTTCTTGCAGAAGAAGCCTTCCCTGTGGCCCCCCAGCTACCAAAACCCTGCCACGCGAATCCAAAATCGTGTTTTCTGTGGCAAGCAGGAATATTACCTATGGAGGAATTAGGGAATGTTGGAAGTGAAGCATTTTGTTCAATCAAACCGTAGTGGGTGTTTCAAAAAGAGGTGGAGCTGAGCAGATCAGTTCTTGTTTCATTTTAATTTTTCTTGGGGGGAAAAAACCCACCCCACATTGCAACAAATCTCAGCAGCTCAGAATAGCTTGTTTTCCTTATTCTGGTGTTATCAGTATGATGGTGTTCTCTTCGCTTCGTTCACCTTGTACCATGGATTTCTTCTCCTGAAAATCCATTATTTTCTTTCTGGTTGCCTCACACCTTGTTACGTACTCGGCTCAAATTGTACTGCTAAACATTGATGCTAGGTCTTATTTCGAACTGGTTGTCCTTAATTTTCTTAAGGACATGTGGGCGGATGTGGTTATTCTGACTACTTGATGATGTAATTATCAAGCAGAGAATTCATTCTAGTGAGAATAAATACACAATGGTAGACAGCTGGTTTTTGACACTATTGAGGTTTTTAAAAACATGAAGGTAATCGTTTCTGATTAGGTGAGCTGTTAAAAGTCCATAGCTAGTACAATGTGAAAATAATTTTCTTTAGAAGAATGCAGCTGATTCTATTCACACAGAAAATAAATAGCTTCAAAATATGAAAAAAAAACCAACCCAATAAAAAAATGGTTTGAGGACAAATTGATTCAGTCCTGATTGCCTGGAGAAAATTCCTGTATAACCGGAGGAGACTGTCACTCAAATTCCATCCGTGTTTCTGAAGGATCTTTAAATTTATATGTGGAAGTCTATGGTAAGAATATTTTGATGATTCTGTTCTGTGTAATTTATAAGCCTTTCTCCTCTAATGAACCTTGCAAAAAGGGACAGTATCATGGGGGAGGGAGGAATAGGATTTTCTGCAAGCTGTTACCTCCTAAATTTTACAGTGCTTCTGTAGAAATTATCATACCTATAACATAAATAATCCGATTTTTAACATTAAATTTTTGGAAAATGGATGGAAGGAATGGATTTTGTAGAATGGTATGTTTTGCGTAGCTTCGAGTTTGCCATGTGTTCTCTGTCTTTCAAAGTGCCTTTGTTGGAAAGGAATTACTCAGTATTTAATGTTAGGGGGAAAAAGAGCATTTTTACATAAGTTAACTATCCATGCATTGTGAATATTAACAGCAGGGGCTGGTGGTGAGATGTGTACTGGTTAAAAATCCCTCTCTAAGTAGCCTGTATGCACTCAATGGCTGACTTAACTCCCTTTGTACTGCAGATATAGGACAAACAAATATACTTGTTTTCAAATACTTTGTCCCTACCTGTTACAGGTCTTTGAAATAACGACTTCCTGAAGTAACTTCTCATTCTTTTATTCTGCTGCCTAGAAATTCCGTAGACAAGTGGAAAAACTGCCCTCTGTTATCCCATTGCCCCCTAAGTCGCTAACATTTCTTTTAAAAGGACGTGGACAGAAGTATATGCTTGCAGCCTGAGTGCAGTAATAAGACAGTGGGCAGAGCATGTGATAAGCAAAACTTCAAAGTATAACATGAGCGTGTGTTCGTTGGAAGCTGTTTGCAGGGATACAGCTATTGTATTTCTTGCAACTTGCTGTCAAGCAAGTTTCTCCAAGAAAAAGGAGCAGCCAACCAAACCCTGGTTTTCCTGTTGTGCTTGTATGCCATCCAGCATTGACACATGTTCATATAGCTAGTAAGCATGAAGTAAATACCAGTGTAGTGGTGACTGTGGCTGGGCAAAGCTATTTGATGTGCTGAGTAGAAGCAGCTTGAGTAAAACTATTAAAAATATCTCTGGTAGAGTTTCGACAACCCTCATTCAACAAGACGCTTGCTTTGATGTCTTGTGGACAGCAATGTCCAATCTGGTAAGAGACACAACATGAACTTCTATAGTGTTCGGGTTTCTAGGAGGTCTTTCAAATGAGTATTAACAATTTTGAGTAGGTCTTGCTATTTCTTAAACTCGTCATAATCTTATTACTAGAATGATTGTAGTGTTGTTTTGGCTGAGTTAACCACTTTATGTGATTTGAAAATGTGCCATGTTATACCTCTTCAGAATCAGCTGTGTGTTCCAAGGGAGCAGGACCTAATAAAGTGTTCTCTTTTGGTTTCACTTACTTGAACTTGAATGCTCTGCCTGGTAGGACTTGAGGGTGGTTTTGTTGAAGACAGAAAGCCTCTTCATCTGTTGCATAGACTTTTGGTGGGTAAGGTCTGAATGGGGACTGGAGAGCCCCTCTGGGTCAAATTGATTCATCTAACCCTCTATTTCTTGAGAGGGGCACAAGAGGTTACTCAGGAGTGCTTGCAAACCTAGCCACTTTCTGCAGTCTATTTCCCTGATATTCCTCAGTATCCAGAGTAGTTATGTCAAGGCTGTTAAAGGGTATATCCTTTTCTACTCTTCCTGATCAACTTCAGCGGTTAGAACATACAGACTCCTTTCAAATACACCCTGTGTGTACTATAGATCTTATTTTTACCTTTGGAAGCAGAAGTGAGCCTTCGGGTAGCTTCTGGAAATGCTTTGCTGATACATGTGTAGTTGTTTACCTTAAACAGGAGTTCATCATCAACGCAGATGTTATGTCATGTATTTCCATATTATTTCTTTGTAGTGCTAGACCATATAATGTCTTTTGGTATAGTTGCTTTGGGTGATGAGAAATGGTTATATACATCCAGCTGACAAATCTGTGGTGTCTACTATATTGAATTTGATGGTTTCTATATTAAAGACAGTGTCTCCCTCAACATGTTGTGTAGACTTAACTGCTAACGTGCAGAGAGGTTAGTTAATGTGTTGATTTTTTTTTTCCTTCTTGTTTAAAGTTTTGATGAACTTTATACCAGGGAAAAAAGATGTAAAATGTAGTTGGTTACTTTGAAGTGGAAACCTGTTTTAGAAAGTGCATGAATTTTTACCTGTAACTCACCTGAAGCTTTGATCAGATTATGTTGTTGTCAGATTCTTGGAGTCATTTGGAGTGCAGCATTGAGCGATCATTGCAGTCTATCAGTCAGTGACTAGTTAAAGTATTTACTTAGACTTATGTGAAAGAGCCTTAAAATGTTTCCTAGAAGCCAGCTGTTGTATTTTCTGATTTGTAAATTCACCTTCTGAGATATCTTAATACTTGGAAGTAAAAATATTTGTGAATATACCTGTGTTTTAAAAGATGAATAGTAACAATGGTTAATTAATATTCTTTGTGATCTGAAAACCTCCCAGTTTAGGAAACTGCTGAAAGCATGGACTGTGAGTTCATTGGTTATTTCAGTGTCTGTCATCAACTTGAAGGAGTCTTAATAGGCTGAAGAAGCAGAATCAGAAACCACTGTGTTTCTTGATGCTTTAGAAGTCTATATCTGCAAACACTTCAATAAACTACAGATTTGATTAAAAAGCAAAAAAAACTCCAAACCACTAGCTAACTTTAAATATTAAATACAAAAGAAACTGTAAACATTGGATTCAAAAGACTTTGTAGAGCATACTGTACTCTGCTGTGGGATTAACTGTAAGGAAAAATGGGTTTACTGTGCATCTTCATCAGTGACTGTGGTGACCTTGACTCCTTGATTTCAGTGGACAGAGGATGAAGCAGTTGGGTATGCAGGTGATATGTAGATTGTCTGGCTGATAAGTCTCAGTACATGAACGGTTAAAATTTAGAAGACTTTGTGCTTGGCTTACTAAAAATTGTTGTAACAATCAGGGTTTAAATGTTATAGAAGAAGTTTTGAGTGGTTTGCAAAATAGTGACACCATGTGACAGCACCAATTTAAGGAGGAAGATGCTTGTGAAATTACTTCTGTTTTGCCTGCTCACATCCCTGCTCTTTCTTTCTTCCTTTGCGTGTATTTTCTCAGTTTTCATTTTGTTTTGGTGAATTCAATATCAAGATATTGCATGTATTGCCAAAACCAGAGGGCTAAAATGTTGTATGGGAATGATGACAGGAACTCAGTTTGAGGAATGAGGATCTGTATTTACTGTTATTTCGAAGTCAGTGTAAATGAATACCTGTTTTATAAACAGATTCTTTTTCTTTTTTTTTTTTCCTGTGCACTGGTGTTGATAAATCAGTTTCTCAGTGTTTCCCTAGGCAGGGCAGTGGTTTGCATTTTGTTGATAGTACAGTGCCATCTAGTGACTGCTCACATGGAGCTGGGGAGAAATTGCCAAGGAAAAATGTTGGCAAGAGCAGATTACACAGGTTGCAAGGTCAGATGGTTCACGGCTGGTAAAAGACTGTTTTATGGAAGGTCGGGTAAGCTGAAGTCTGATCCCTTGTACATTGAGACTGGACCACTGCAAAACATGCTCCTTGTGTGAGAGTGTGATCAGAGGTGGTGTGAGCTGTACAAGAGGAGGATGGCTTTCTTACATAGCCAGCCACAGATCTGGCACTTGCAAAATTTTTTGTTTCAGTTAGCAATTTAATTACCATAAGATCATTTTAAAATGCTTTTTTACAAATGCTGCCATAATCCTTAGGTAAAAGTAGCCTAGATTTTTTTTCATTGGAGGTAAACATTTGAACTTTTTTATACTTTTATATTTACTTCTATATACTTTTTTTCTTTGCAGCTTGATCACATATTGTCTCCACCACCTATGCCTTTTCGAAAATCCAGCAGTCCTGAAGTATTTTCTGACCCTCGAAAGTCTTCTAAATTTAAGAGGCAGCTGAGTGAAGATGGGAGACAGCTCAGAAGAGGAAGCCTTGGAGGAGCTCTGACTGGTGAGTTTGGGATGTGTGTAATGTCACTTGGAGGTTTAGCAGATGTGGAGCTGATGGCACCTTGATCCCTGGTGTTTACCTTGTGGCCAAACTCTTTGGGGGAGGTGTGAGCTCCACCTGGAGCTTCCATAAAGTCTCTTTGTCCTGGTTTCAGCTGGAAACCCCACAGGGGTTACTCGATTGTCAGTGGGATGAGCTCATGTTTGAGTCTCCACCTCTGTGGGGTGCTGATAGGTGGCCAAGTAGAGCCTGAAAATGACCCAGTTATTGACATTTTCAGAAATATGGCATTTATCTTGCTGACTTAGTTAGGTGGCTTAAGAGTTGAAAATGTGTTTGCGTGCATTCATTCATGGGATCAAATGCATATTGGTTCCTCAAGGATCTGAAGTGCGCAGATTGTCCCTTTAGACTTGATTTCATTAAATAGAAAGCAATTTTGCCTCACTTATCTGGTGGATTCCTCCCAGGGAAGGAGGGACATTATGAGCTAGCCACTGGCTGTGGACTGCAGCTTCTCCTCCATGCAGCTGTGCAGAGGTAGCAGGACACTTGAGGAGGCTTAGGTCCTCCCTGCCCTGATAGCATCTGTGGAAGGTGCCAGAGGCTCAAACGGTGTTTGTGTCCTGAGAGCTGTATGGGTGCAGCAGTCAGGGAAGTGTGATTGGTTTTGAGTGTGGAGTGAAATGAGTGTGAAATACTTGGACAGGTTAACTGGCACTTGCTTTGTGTATTTCAAGAAAAAAAGCTTTTTAAATTCACTAGAATTTGGCAATTAAATGTATTCCTAAAGTGCACAATTTCTAACAGTTTAGAGAACATTATGAAGAACAGCAGGATATTTAGAACTTGGTCAAAGAGGCAATAGATTTCAGTGAGTTTAGTGGACAGGATAAACATGAGATTCAACATCTTGTTCTATCTGCTCAAGTGATGTTGGTTGATATCAAAATCAAGCAGGTGAAATTCAGGTTAGAGAAAGCTGAAATTGCATTTACTTGAGAAGTGACAGTCTTCTGTCTCTAAACTCTGTACACTGTTCAGAGGTGGTTTTGCTCAGGGTTGAAAAATGGTGCCGCAGTGGATAGAGCTTCTGGCATAAGTGGGAAGTGCTTTTAAAGTATTTGTTTTTCTCACTTCCTTCCCACCCCTCTCCCTGTCCTTATGCTGGGAGAAGCTCCAAGAAGCTATTGAAATACATCTCTTTGTACTCAGTATCTTATAATTGCCTGCAACGCTTCTAATGAATGGCAAATAATACTTTTTTTACCCAAGTAATTAAAAAAGGTGAGTTGTCTCATACTTTGTGTGAAGGAAAGACAGATATTACTACAGGAACTTCTTGTGTCACATCACGTAATTGTTGCTGTGATTTTTAGTGTCACTACAGTAAGATTTGCCATTTCCCTTGCAGCTTCATCTTTATCAGGAGTTGTATTATGAAAATTTCAGAAACAACATAAGAGTATTCGTGATCTTTATGCGCTTTCATGAAAGCTAAGTGATTTATAGCAGTCTGAAGTGTCAATTTTGCTAACAATATCAATCTCTAAAATGTTACTATTAGCCTAAAAATTTGAAGTGTAGACCAAAGCAATGTTTAACTGAAACTAAAAATTGCCAGCACACTATTTATTATTTCAGTAGGAGTTGGTGTGGGGTTTTAATTTTGGTTTTGTTTAACTTTGAAGTAGGGTGGTGGTCTTTAAAAGTGGAACTTCCCTGTATAAGCTCTGAAGATAAGGAGGCAGCCTAATCAAAAACAAATGAAGCAAATGTGCTCTGCTGCTGTAGTCTCTGGTCTTTTTCTCTATGCTTGAGTTATTGCTTGAAGTCTTTATAAAAAGGGAAATGGATATGCTTTTTGTCTGCTTGCAATATGTTGTGCGGGGTTTCATGTCAGGATTAGGGAATATAGTGTGCAATGATGTTAAACTGCTTTATTACTAATGCACTTTAAATGAACCTGAATACCCTAAGGCTTTGGTATCTTAAAATAGTGTAAATATCTTATCAGCTCTCATGATAATGATTAAATTAAAGTCATTCTGATGACAGAAGGTTCTTTATATTCTTTTGGAATTGTTTTTAAAAAATTGATTTTAAAGAAACCACTGCAGATAGAGAACTATTTCCTGGAATTGTTTCAAGCACTCAGTAATCTTAAGTTAATAATTTCAGTGTTACCTTGGACTTGTATTTACTTTCCTTTTTTTACATACTTAACTTCTGTGGTTTTCTTCTGTTGCTTTAATACCTAAGAGTGACTCACTCTTCTGGTTTGAAACTACAAGAATCTCAGTATCATTTAAAAAAAAAAAAAAAAGCATAGGGATTTAAAAGGCCTTCCATTAAAGTGAGTTGACATGTCCTTGTTTTGGATTTGCTACTATGCTCACATTTTCCCTCCCTAAATTCTGTTTGAGTCTTAATGTTTCTGAAAAGATATTCATGGTCCATAAGGGGAAAAAAAAAAATATTTGGAGGCCAGTCTTTTGGAAGAAGTACTTGATCTTTAACTTTACATTGATCTTCGTTTATCCTTAATTCTGTTTTGTTGCTTTGATACTCTTAAGTGCTAGTTTAGCAATGGGTATCAGTCCATTGGAAAATAGTTCAGAAAGACATTTTTGAAATTAAGGTACAGTCTCTCTCTCGATTCAAAAAAGTGACTGTTGCTAAACTCCTCCAAACACATTAAGTGGAGTAAGTAAAGCAAGAGAGAAGGCTGAGCTTACAAATTTGCAGAGTATTCCTATGCTGATGTTTGTTGATCACTTCAAATGTTAGAAAATAAGTGAATTGCTCTTTGTGTGTTACTTTGACTTTACCTTTTCTGTTAAAAACACAATATTATTGAGTCATACAGCATAAGTAGTATTAGTGATAAAAACAAAAATAAAATTTTAATTTGTTTATATAAAACCGGATAGTTCAACTCCTGCAGGGCTGAATACTAATAGAGGTAAATAGATAGGGTTTTTATCTCTGGGAACAGATCTCAGACACAGTAATTTATTGGGCTTTGCAAGAGGGAATAATGTTATGCATGACATATGAGAAGAAATAAAATCCATATTGTTGCAATATATTGAAAGAGACTTAGAAAACCTGAAGGATTAGTTACTGAGAACCTACTACTCTGAATTGGCTAAAGTAAATTACAAAACTCTTTACATAAGAATATGAGAAATGGAGAATGACGTGCAAAAGTCTTTCCAGTGGGAAATCAACACAAGGCAGGGGAGTTTTGGAAACTTGAAGAGGTGGGATAGAAACAGAACTTAAATTCTACATGGCTTCAGGGAAATTGGAACTGAATTGCCCAGTCTTAAGCAATCTAACAACCATGCGTTTTCAGTGATATGCAAAGAATGCTCTTCAGAGTTGAGGAAAATTAAATCAATGTTTTTGAGAGTAATTTTACTATAGCTTCCTGTTGAAAATTGCTAGGGAACCACTGATACTCAGTAAAATTTGGCAAATAAAAGAAAAAAACAATGCTTCCTGGAGACACCATGCTATTATATTTTGGAAAAGCCGCTTCAGTTTAATTGTTGCAACAGTATTGCTTTCCTAATCTTCATCCCCAAAGAGTGGGAAGAGGAAGACTCTTGGAGAAAGAGAGACTGCATTCGGAGTAAAAAGACTTTCTTGGATGTGGCCTGCTACAGTCCAGCAAATGTGCTGTAATAGATTTGTTGTGAAGTGCTAGCAGGACTGCTTAATAGAAAGGTAGGATGAAAATCAGTACTTCATAATGGCAGTTGCTAAACGTAAGTGTTAATGAGATAAAACAACTTCATGATGAAAGTAATTTATGACCGGTAACTCTTAACTTAAAATGTCGTATTTCCAAAGGGTTATAAAGCTTTGGGTAGAATGAACATGTTACACAATAACCAGGGTTTACCTTTCTCCTCTTCTGCTGCTTCTGCATCCTAATTCCTCTCCTGCCTCAGCTTCCCAGTTCCCTGCATGCACACATTTCTGTAACAGCACTTCCAATGTCCTTTACCTGGGAAGTAAAATGGAGCTTTAAAAGTTCAGTTTGTGCCACAGATCCTGTAAAACACAATCTTTGCGCAGTTTGTTCAACTTCGGAATAAGCCCTGTCACAAAGCTGAGCTGTAGCTACTCATTTAATAGCCCTGGGTCAAATACAGAGGGGGGAAAAAATCACTGGTTCAGAAGGGCGTGGGTGCTCTTTGGGTGCAAAGGCATTGGAGGAGTGCTGGGCAGACTGAGATCAGCAAAGCCTGGTCAGGTGAGGTCAGTTCTGTGCTTCTTGGGACAATAGACTTCTGTGGGTACAAGTGTATTTAAATGTCTCTCCCTCTAGCCTTAGATTGCCTTCTTAAGGATTCCTAACAGTGCACAGACTGGGTCTTTAAAACTTGTTTCTAATCAGGAGAAAAGATGTTTAATTAAAAAGCTGCTTTTCTGTGGTGGCCGATTTTCTTGATCTGCACAAACTTCAAAGGGTTGTCTACAGTCAGAGGGTTTTTGGCTTAAATTGTCTACACATTTCAGCTTGCTGTGTTCAGAGATGCTTAAATATAGTATTTATGGCAGAAAGTAATGTGAAAGGCTGAGAAATTAAATGAGCATTTACTGCAGAGGGGGTTAACCTGGTAAATCACTTGGACAAGCAAATCGAATTTGCCTTGCTTGCATGTCCCTTTGCTGCTCCTCAGCTTGCACCATGGCGCAGCTCTGTTCTGTCTCCTCAGCTGCTCTGGTGCAGCGTTTGGAGATTGCTATCTCCCTTTCTACTTCTGAAAGATATGAGAGCATATTGCTGGGAAGAGTTTGTATTTTGCAGAACGCTGCAGCTAGCTTAGTCGTCTCTATACTGTACTGATAAGTTCCACAGATATAAAAAAAAATAAACCAAAACAAAACCAACCCACACTTTGTTACCTATAATTTGAACTTCTTATCTTGCCTCCTGTTATCAATAACTGCCTTGAAACAGACTTCCTGCTGGGCTAATTGTCTCTAATTGTGATAGGGCTGTTATCTAGCTAACCTTAAAATTATTTATACAAATACTGATGACATAACACATACAGATTTCATTTTATAGCGTCTTTAATCCAAAGATCCTAAAGCTGAATTTACTGGCATTACCTCATGGTCTAACAAAGAGCTAAAAACTAAGAAATCAAGATGTATGTATTGTTTTCTGCTCTAATATTCCTGTTTTGATCAGCTTTCCACCTCTAACAAGTCATCCAAATATGCTCAGCAATTATTGCTCATCCCATATAAATAATCTGGGGTTGATTTGAAATGAATTCTCAGTCTGGTTTTGCATCAGAGATTCATCACTCTACTAACACTAATTAGCAGGAAGATCAACAGCTTTATGGGCCATGAAGAACAAGCTGTTCCATGGGTTGGCATGTGCTGTCAGGGCTCAGAAGAGGTTTCCCCCATTTGTACAGGGGACCAATTGGCAGTGGTAGAAATCCAGTTTTCTCAAACAGTGTGCTGTATAATTTTTTTATTAATGTTGGAAATGCCAGTTAGCTCATTAAGCCTTACAAGGCCAAATATTTGATACAACTTTTGGTGGATGGGGAAAGTTGAGCATAAAATCCCATGACTTGTACCTTGAAGCCTGTTTGGAAATGGTACCTTTGCATTCCATGCAACTGTTTATCATAACTATGATGTGATTATTTTGGTCGCAGCATTTTTAAAAGAATATTTTTATTAATCGTGTGCAGTTGGTGTAGATAAGGGGAAGCAATTCCGTATTTTCTCTGTACAATATGAAAATTGTTTACTGTCTTCCAGCTATGGTATTAATTAAGTATACATGCACCACTCCATAAAAAACTCTGTGAGTGATAGTGGTCTGTGGGGACACAGCTTGGTGGGCTCTGGCCTGTCTCTGGCTCCAGAAGTCAGTGTGCTTTAGGATGCAGGGGAAGGATGGCTGCCAGCGCTGAAGCTATCAGATATGCCTTTTTGTAGGAAATCTTACTGCCTGCATTTTCCTCCCCTCGCATATCAGAGCAGAACTATGTTTCACATTGCTTTCATCTTCGTGGTGCATGGCAGGACTGGATGTACTCTGTTTAGAAGGTCTTTTCAGCTGGAGCTGCCTGAGGGCCGTCCCTGACAGCAGCAGGGGGAGGGTAGCAGCCCAGTACCTGTGCTAACAGCGCTCCGTTCCTGGGCACAGAAGGTGCGAAGGTGCAGCAGCCAGGTGTGCACGTCGGCACGACGTGCTGCCTTCAGTAGCACTGCCTACCCAGAGCGTGTCCTGGAGGCTCTTCACTGACTTCCTCACAGGCTTCCTTAAAGCGCTGTACTGTGTGTTAAACTCCGCCCAGAATTAGTAGAAAGAGATAGCGGCAAGCTGTGCTATAATTACACACCTGAGAATGCTTTTTAAAGCATGCAGTACAAAGCTGTCCTCTACAGATAGAATATATTCTGCTATGAAGTATGTGGTTTTTAAACGGTTCTTGGTGCGCCGGTGGCTGAGGTGACATTAGGTTATAGTTGTCATTGTCAGTTACCTTCATCATTTCAGGCTTCAATCAATCTGCATAGTTGAGTTGATTCCTACTTCCCTGTCTGCCTAGCAAGATAATTTCCATATTCTTTGACGTCTGGAGTCTGCATCATGTAATAGACTGAGATGAGAACAGAAGATACTATGTTCCTGTCTCATTATTCTGCCTTTAACTCCTCAATTGCTGCTTAATCGTGTTTGTATCATCAGAACAAGAGAAGTTGATTGTTTAGAGATCAAAGCAAGCTGTAGCAGTGCAGTGCCTAATTAGCAGATACATTTGCAACTTGCCTGTTTTGAAGGGTGGAAAAGTAGAGTTTAACCCTCTTTCAGACACTTATAAAAGCAGCTGGGAAAGTTGTTAAGAGTCATTTGCCATAGGGTAAAAGTAATGTGGAGAAAATGAGTATGCATATTAAATTTTTGAAGTTTGAGTTCTAGCTCCTTAAATACCTCTAGAGCTGTTGAATTAGCTGGCTCAAGTATGCTTAGTAGTGTAACAGTAGAAGCACATATGAAAGATCTTACCAGGACTTAGTTAAATGCTTGAATTTAATCAACTGATTGCCTAAATATGAGCTCTGTGAGGCTGCAGTCCTATTGTTGTTGGTATCTGAGCTTGTTACTGGAAAACTTTCTCTGCAGTGTATTTATAAATAAATTATAATTGCACATCACGACTGCATTATCTGTACTCCTAGAAGCTTAAGTCTTCCTTTTTCACCTATGGACTCTATGAGTGAATGTTGTGATGTCAGTGGTCTGACTGTGTGTGAAGAGAAATTGTACCTGCTTGCTCCAAGATGCCTGCTTTAACATAAGTTGAATGTAGAGCTTGAGAAATGTTTGAGAAAAGGGAAAAGCACTTTCTATGCTTAATCCTTAGAATGAAGGTTGAAGGCTTGAGTGGAAAAGTTTGCAGCTGTTTTCTAGTGAAAAAAAGGGCAGGCTTTTCTATTAGAAAACTTTTTTCCCTTTTGAAAAATTACTATAAGCATATAGTTACAAATAATTTCTCTAATCATGCGGCATAGCAACATATACCTGAAAAAAAATTAGGGATCATAGTAAGGACTGTAGAGAAAGTAGTCTGTTGACACATCACTTCATGCTTGTCACTCGTAATAGAGTTGCTGGGCATTTTCTTCACAGTGCAATGGAAACTATTTCTTACATATCTTACAATTTCTGTGAAACAGATAGCAAAAAAAAAAAAGAATGTTAAGATGGTAGAGAATTTGGAGCCGAGAATATTGGCAGCTAGCTGAAGTAGCTGTTCACTTAGTAGTTGAACTGCTGAGCAATGGTGAATTTTCTGAAGGTCGCAGAGCATGTGTATTCGCGGCACAGCTGGGTTGCAAGTCTGCCAGTATTTAGAGTTGCAGATAAGAGCCATTTGTGAGCTCTCAGTGTGCAGGATTCTTGGTTTTGCGAAATTGTATACCTATATATCAGAAGGAGCAATACAACTGCCTCATCACTTAGGTGTAGACCAGTTTAATATGCTTTGGTGGCATGCGTTTGGTGCCAGAATCTTAAATTTCTGGGTTTTATCTTGTTATCAGAATTTCAGAAATGGACCTTCAAATTCTTATAGAAGAGATGTAAACTGGACAATAGGGTAAAAAGGAAGCAGTAATATCTGTGTATTAGGTTTGTGTTGTTGAATGGACTGGTAGCCTATCAGTTTTGGAGCTAGGTGCTACAAGTATAGGGAAAAAGGCTCTATTTGGTGATAGAAAGAGAAGGAAACAGCAGAATATGCCCATCTCTGAGCTCACTGATAAAGATGATCTCTATTTTGCCGAGTCGTATTTCAATAGAGTTGGGAGGTGGTGAAGTAGAGTTGTAAATGATAACTTCAGGCTGTAGTGGTTTTTATCACATAGATATCAGTGTCTGTCACTGGCTGGCTAACACTGCTGTTGTCTACCACAATAGTCATGTTACCATACCTTTTTTGGTATGGAAACCAAAACGAAAACACTTTTCCCTCCCCAAAAAAAACCCCAACAACAAACCAACCCCCAAAAACCCACCCAAAACCCAAAAAACAACCCTCACGCCCCAAATCCTTAATCACTTTGTAGTCACTGGAGGTTGATTTTTTTTTTAATAAAAACATGTGTATGTACATTGGATACAGATCTAAACCTCCGTCCTATTAGTTTCTGTTCCAAAACTGGATGTATCCTTTTCCAGTTCCAGTTTTGCCAATATTGATGAAATTTTAAGATGGACCTATTGCTTTTAAGATCCTGTTGTGTTTTTGTGGATGTCATCTAGCTGGACTTTAGCAAAGCCTTTGATACAGTATCGCACAGCATTCTCCTAGAGAAGCTGGCAGCTCATGGCTTGGACTGGCACACTCTTCGCTGGATAGAAAACTGGTTGGAAGGACAGGCCCAGAGATTTGCCGTGAATGGTGTTAAATCTAGTTGGCAGCTGGTCA
>VWZZ01007195.1:260205-288728 GCA_013399095.1 Psophia crepitans | reverse complement strand
TCTGGTTGACAGCCGGCTGGACATGAGCCAGCAGTGTGCCCAGGTGGCCAAGAAAGCCAACGGCATCCTGGCCTGTATCAGGAATGGCGTGGCCAGCAGCAGTAGGGAAGTGATTGTCCCCCTGTACTCGGCTCTGGTGAGGCCGCACCTTGAGTACTGTGTCCAGTTTTGGGCCCCTCAATATAAGAAGGACATTGGGCTGCTGGAGCGTGTCCAGAGAAGGGCAACGAAACTGGTGAAGGGACTTGAAAACAAATCTTTTGAGGGGCAGCTGAGGGAACTGGGATTGTTTAGTCTGGAGAAGAGGAGGCTGAGGGGAGACCTGATCACTCTCTCCAACTACCTGAAAGGAGGCTGTAGTGAGGAGGGTGTCGGTCTCTTCTCCCAAGTAACAAGTGACAGGACGAGAGGGAATGGCCTCAAGTTGCGTCAGGGGAGGCTGGATATTAGGAAAAACTTCTTCATGGAAAGAGTAGGGAGGTCTTGAAACAGGCTGCCCAGATTGCTGGTTGAATCACTGTCCCTGGAGACATTCAAAAAACATGTAGATGTGGCACTCCAGGACACGATCTAGTAGGCATGGTGGTGTTAGGTTGATGGTTGGACTTGATGATCTTGGAGGTCCTTTCCAACCTTAGGGATTCTGTGATTCTGTGATCATAATCTCACCTCAAAGTTTTGCCTTTGGTGGGCCATATTTATCTCATGCGTGACCAGATACCACTTCATCTGATCTTAGAAAGTGAAACTAAGATAGAGCATTTTAAGGAGATTTTGTAGTGCATCAAAAAGTGAAAAATCTATGATGAGTGTAATAGAATTTTTTGCAAGTGCTGCTTGTACAGTAACAAAAGAAATTATAATTGAGTCAGTTGTAATTATAGGTTTAACTAAGTAATGTTGTGTTTAGTGGACAGATTGATGGAAAGCAAAATTTAAACTCTTATATCAGACTGGGAAGTTGGCATTGTCCATTAACTTCAAGCATGTGCAGCTGAATAATATGCAAAATGTGTTAATTTTCTTAAGTTGTGGGCAATAAATGAGGCATGAATAAAATGGCAACTCTTTCTCTTTGCCTGGTGGTAGTTATTTGAAATTTAAGTGAAGTTTGCAACCACAGTAAAATAAGGCAAAATATCAAAAGTTTCCTAATGATGGCTTTAAATCCATCCACTATTCTTTTACTCTCCAATTACTGCTAATGGGAATTATGGGCTTTAATTCCCCCCCACACTGATGTGAGAATAGACCCTAAAATTTACAGCCTCCACATAATTTCGTACAACTGGGCTGTCTGCAACAGTTAAATTTGAAGCAATAAAGCGGAGTCCCCTGCCCTGATGGTGAAATGCTAATGTGGGAGGCTCTTCACCTTTCACTGGGCAGGTTTCTGTAGCTGTGGTGAGGCTTCACATGTCTGTGGGGGCAACATACCATCTCTTTCACTCTCAGCTTTGGTTTCCACTGCCCATGCCATTTGTACATGGCCTTGGCTGCTCTGTGACGTGGCAGGGGGCAAGGGGCTGGCTTCAGTCTTTCCTCCATTCCTAGTGAGACCTGTCAGTGAACTGTTCTGTGTGGCTTTTGGGGAGAAAAGCAGAAGGAGTAAGAATAGGGGGAAGTACCTAACTGTGTTTCCTTTCAGTGTGTTTTTGTGACCCAGAGTGATCTGCAGTAGGGTCCACCTTTGTCTTCCACCGTGGCTTGTTCCTGTTACTCTCGGGTAGCTCACTGTCCTGATTCAGCCCCAGCCGGTAGCTCAGCACCACGGGGCTGCTCGCTCACTCCTTCCACCGGCAGGATGGGGAGTAGAATGGGAAAGACCAAGGTAAAACTTGGGCATGGGATAAGGACAGATTACTGAGACAGCAAAGGGAGAGGGAAATAACAATACAAATAAATATACAAAGCGGGTGATACACAATGCAGTTTGCTGGCTGCGTGGAACCTGAAGCCTAGCCTGTCATGACCAGTGGCGACTCCTCACCCACCAGCCCCCTTATATCCTGAGTATGACGAGATGGTATGGAATATTCTTTTGGATAGTTTGGGTCAGCTGCCCTGGCTGTGTCCTCTCCCAGCTGCTTGTGAAGAGTAACTCTGTACCAGCTGAAAACAAGGACACTTGTGCTCATCCCCAAAGATAGGTGCGGAGTGAGCAACGCACTTCAGATTGTGCTTGGCCAATCTGACCTGACCACAGACGTCACTTCTTGAGATAAGATTGGTTACTTTTTTACTTCAAAGTAGTGAGAAAGAAGAATCTAGCTTTCTGAATTGCTTTTAAGTGATCTGCACTTGTGTCATAAATATGTATAATTGATTTATCGAAACAATTAAGTGAAATAAGTATTTCTTGGCCCTTGTCTTAAGGTGTCAGGATGGCAAGAGGCTGTTCTGAAGGGTGCTGTTTCACAGCAGCTAATACAAACACTTCGATGCTTACTTGAGTTCGGTCTGTGGTACGCTGTGATCGTAGGCACAGCTTCCACTTTGGACTACTAGCATCTGTAGTTACTGTCAGTCCAAATCCAGATGCTTGCAGTTTAGCAAAGCACTTACCTGTCTTCCATTTCCAGTTGTGTTATGGAGAACTGCTTTTAATATTTTCATTAAAAATATTCCCACCAAAAACTTTCAAAATGCTTCTTCTGTATCTATCTTTACAGTTTGACTAATTACAAAACAGACTTTCCAGCAGTGCAATCTACACTGTCCTAAGTACTTTTGTAAAGGTAAAAACTTATTTGGATGCCAGGTTTCTTCCATCATATGCAATTGTTAAAACATCAGACTGCTGAAGATTTGAGACAAATAATTTCTCAATTATAACTGAAAATGAAAGATTTATAGGTATTAGATTTAAGCTCATTTAGTAATTCTCAGCCATCCCACTGGAATATGGATTTGAGAGGGAGAGAGGAAAGAGTAATACTTTAGCAGTGGGAAAGATTTTTGTAATTAGAATAAAGGAAAGCGAAGATCTGTAGCAGATCTTTGAGGAAGTGTGGTTTTTTTAGTCTCTTTTGGCCTTATACAGTAAGGCATACAACAGATATGCACACACTGGATGCAATAGAAGAAAGAAGCAACAAAGATTGTTTAGACTTTCTACAAGTATCCATTATAAAGGAAGCTAGACATGAGAGGCAAGTTCACGGGGAAGATGGCACTGAACTCCAGTGATGTATTCCCTGTGTCCACTAATGATTATGTAATACCATTAAATAATTCTAAGTTATTGCTATGACATAATCAACTTAAGTCACCTTTCATCAAAATGCTTTTTGATAAATGTGCTGGACTAATAGGAATTGCATTCAGATGTGGGAAGAGAAGCCATTAGTTCCGAACAATGTAATTTCTTGTGTTTTAAACTGGCAGGCAGCTAAAAGTGTTTGCTGGGCTGTTTGCTCACTGCCCCTCCAGTGGAATGAGGGAGAGAGTCAGATGGAAAAAAAAAACAAACTTGTGGGTTGAGATAAAGACAGTTATGGAAGGATGGAAGAGGAAGACAACAATAATATTAATGGAATATACAAAACAAATTATGTACAGCACAATTGCTCACCACTTGTGGCAAATACTCACCTAGTTCTCGAGCAGAACTGCCTCCCGGCCCACTCCCCAGTTATATATGGAATATGATGTCATATGGAATATCCTGTTGGCCAGTTTGGGTCATCTCTCCTGGCTGTGTCCCCTCCCAGTTTCTTGTGTGCCTCCACCTTCTCATTGGCAGAGCAGTACAAGGAGCTAAAAAGTATTCTGTTGTTTGACAACAACTAAAACATGGATGTGTTTTCAATATTATGCTCATCCTAAATCCAAAACACAGGATTATACCAACTACTGAAAAGAAATTTAACTCTATCTCAGCCAAAATCAGGACATGACTTTAGACTGTCTTGATAGTTTCAGGCACCGGAGGGATGGAAGGGATGCCAGTAAAGCCTCTGCAAAAGGCTAGGGAGGATGTCTGACATCTTTGTCGGCACTGTTGAACATCTTTGTCGGCGACATGGACAGTGAGATTGAGTGTACCTTCAGCAAGTTTGTCGACGACACCAAGCTGTGTGGTGCAGTNTGTTTGACAGATGGAAAGAGTGGATGTGACTTGTTTCTGTTCTGTATAAATGCAAAACTCTCAGAGCAGCAGAGAGACAAAACTCAATGTTTTATGTAAGATGTCTGCATACACACCAGTATATTGCATCCAGCTCTGGGCAAGAAGGAGCTGTTGGAGCGAGTCCAGAGGAGGGCCACAGAAATCATCAGAGGGCTGGAGCATATCTCCTACGACAATAGGCTGAGGGAGCTGGGGCTGTTCAGCCTGGAGAAGAGAAGGCTCCAGGGAGACTTAATCACGGCCTTCCAATACCTAAAGGGGACCTACAGGAAAGATGGCGAGGGGCTGTTTCTTAGGGAGTGCAGTGATAGGACAAGGGATAATGGGTATAAACTAAAAGAAGGGAGATTTACGTTGGACATTAGGAAGAAATTCTTCCCTGTGAGGGTGGTGAGGCACTGGAACAGGTTGCCCAGAGAAGCTGTGGAGGCCCCCTCCCTGGAAGTGTTCAAGGCCAGGCTGGATGGGGCTTTGGGCAGCCTGGTCTAGTGTAGGGTGTCCCTGCCCATGGCAGGGGGGTTGAAACTAGATGATCCTTGTGGTCCCTTCCAACCCAAACCATTCTATGATTCTATGTCAAAAACCATCTTGGGATTGAATAGGACAGCAGTGGGGGACTTGTATCAGTAGATGACTCATCTGTATCAATAGCTGATGAAAGTAATAAGACAATTACTACCAGTGTGTCAATGGTCTGTTAGATGGACATTACCCTGGACACTGGCAATGTTTGTGCTGTATGTGGACCAAAATGCTGAATTAAGATGGAGGGGACGAGGTGAAGTTGAGGTGAAGTCGTCACCTCTGCCGCCCATGATTCAGTTCACTCAAGGAAAGTCACTGCTTGGAGCGTTAAACATGAAGGCAGAATTGAATGCAGTGTGAAAATCAATAACACATTTCAGCTCAAGTTTTATGTGTAATGCTGATATTTAAATCACTTAACAGCGAGGAAAAGTATGAATGTCGTAAATTCAGGGGGTTATTAAAGAAAATGTAGAACAGGGAAAATGCATACAATTGTGAATTCAGCTATAGCAGGAAAAAGTGTAGGAGTACTATAACAGCAAGAAAAAGCAGTGGATATAGTCTGAGGGGATTATTGTGGTTTGATTTTGTTGTGTTTTGTTTTGTTAGTTTTTTTAAATTGAGGAATCCAGGGAGGGTTGCTGACCAACTCTTTGCGGACAGGGAGTGTTTTATTTTGTGGTGTTTTAACGCAGTGGCACCCCAATCCCTCAAAGAAAGCAGGCTGAGTTTTGGAAGAATTTTTTTTCTGTGAGAAATGTTGAGGGAACAACATTTTGGAAATCAAAAAGCCTCATTGCATTCCTGTAAAGTATGTCCCAAGTTTTCTTATTTTTAGTACACTATTAAAAGTATAGTTATAATTTCCCAGATATTTTGTTGCAGTTGGCATTCTTGTTAGTAAGTGCTAATCTCCTGGCAGCATCTCTCTGTATAAAGGTTAGTGTTATTCCCACGTAAGAGATGTATCCTCTACCATCTTTTTGCATGAGCCATGACTATTTCTGCTTCTATAGAAAGCATATTTATTATATGCCATTTCTGTGTTTAAAAGCATATATGGATGTACTATGAAAAGACAGTTAGCTATGCTTACCTTAATTTCAGTATGTTGTGAAATCTGTGGTGCTCTCATGGATCCTCTTTGGGGTAGGGATGGGAGGAGAGATAATTGCAGAATTGCGTATGCTTATGTTTTCGTTGGCAATTTTCATTGAGTCAGTTGCTTAATCAGCTACTTCACAGACCCTCCAACGTTACTTTAAATATTTCTAAAGGTTAATCTTGCAAGAGAAATAATGGAATACTGGCCCTGATGTTGTGTTAATCTACTCTGCTTTCTTGTCAGTCAGGCAAAATCTTGCAGTTGAAGGAAGGGCTTAGTACAAGATTTTGTTGTCATAAAGAGTAGGATTGCCTTTCCTCTAGCCTCTATACCAAAATATCTTAGACCTTCTTTTAGAAGTTTGAGCAAGATAAAAACTGAGTAATGTACAGATGCCTGTAAAGGACAAAGAATAAAGGTGGAGAAGTTCTGTGTCAGCATCGCCCTGCACCTGGTAAGAAACACAGGCTCTACTCTGCTGGGTGACTGACATGCATAGGAGTCACAGTATTAGCTCTCCGTGTTTTGCGTCTGGCTCCCATTCACAACAAAAAGCAAGCTTTTGTTTCTTTTTTTTTTTTTTTTTAAAGCACTTATTTCTCACATGCTTTTTTCTACATAGACTTCATCGATTTGTTATTTAAACCTTTTTGGCTCAAAAAACAAAACAAGATTAATTTGTGGACAAAATACAAATGGTTGCCTTTTTTTTTCCTTGGGAAGCTCAATGGAATTTACCTGAAAGGAAAACTAGTGTGATCTGGGAAAGGCTTAGTGTCTGACAATGGATTTTGAAACTAATTTCAAACCCTACTGGAAAGTACATTACTTAACCAAAGAGTGATGCTCTTCCCCCACTTCAGAACAAGCTTTATTAAATCAGACCTATTTCTTCCTCCCATTCTCCTTTGATCTTTCGAACAAAGGGAAACTTTAATGCTTTGCAAGTATTGATTCCTATAATGAAAAAATGCACTAAAAGTATGCTGCAGTGAGCCAGTTGCAAACTGTTTAATATAATTTTCCTGGCGGCTTCTAGGGTGGGTTAATACAGAGTTTCTAAGATGTGTTTGTGTACTGTATGTCTGGTTGACAAAGCAGATGTTACCAGAGCACTTTACTGGTGTTGCTGTCAGTGATCTGATGTCTTGTTTGGAGCTGCTTTGACTTTGCTGGAATGTTAGGAGCCTTCTTGCAGAGTTTCATTACAGTGTTTGTAGTCTGCATTCTAGCCTGAAAGATTTTTATAAGTGGGGACCCAGCACTAGGAAATGTCTGGTTTCACCTCAAGAACCTTGTCTTACCATTGACCCTCAGGAGAGGAGTCAAAAAGCAAGGAAAGAAAATGCATAGACCCCTTTTGATGTGGAAAGAATTAAAGAAATTAAATATACCTGTTTAGATGCGAGGTATGTATAATTTAGTTCTTTCCACTCACTTTTTAATCCTCTATTTCCTGCCTGGATGAGAAGAAATTGACCTTTTGGGGTGATATCTATCAGCTGTAACTGACTGCACATGTGCTTTGGGTTTGCATGGCAAGGTTTGAGGGGGGGGGGGGGCACGGCACACAGGGGTGGTGGCTTCTGCAAGAAGCTGCTGGAAGCTTCCCCTGTGTCTGATGGAGCTGATGACAGCTGGCTCCAAGACGGACTCGCTGCTGGCCAAGGCTGAGCTCATCAGCCATGGTGGTAGTGCCTCTGGGGTAATGTCGTGGTTCAGCCCCAGCCGGCAGCTGAGCCCCACGCAGCCGCTCACTCACTCCCCCCGTTGGCAAAACAAGGGGCAGAGTGAGAGCAGCAAAGGGCAAATGGCCTTGAGTTGAGATAACGAATGGGCCAGCAAAGGGAGAGGGAAACAACAATACGGCAGCAGTAGTTATAGTGGGATGTAAACAAACACGGTGACAAACGGACCACTTTACAGATCAAGGACCAACCTGACAGAGCAGAATTTCAGCCCCCAGCCAGACCACCCTGGAGCAGTACCAGCCCCTCCTCCCTGGCCAGCCCCCTTTTATGGTAGACATGATGTCTAGGAAGGAAAAAAAAAATCTAGGGGGAGCTTTTGCAGTCATAGAGAGGAGTGAGAAGATGTGAGAAACTCTGCAGACCCCCAGGTCAGTGCAGAAGGAGGGGGAGGTGATGTTCCAGGCACCAGAGCAGAGATTTCCCTGTAGCCCCTGGGAAGACCGTGGTGAGGCAGGCTGTCCCCCTGCAGCACATGGAGGAGGGATGATGGGGAGCAGAGATTCCACCTGCAGCCCATGGAGGACCCCACATTGGAGCAGGTGGAGACACCTGAAGGAGGCTGTGACCCCATGGGGAGTCCCCACTGGAGCAAGATCCTGACATGACGACGTGGCCCCATGGAGAGGAGCCCATGCCAGAGCAGATTTGGTGGCAGGACTTGTGACCCTATGGGGGACCCAAGCTGGAGCAGTGTGGTTCTGAAGGTCTGCACCCTGTGGGAGGGACGCACACTGGAGCAGCTGGTGAAGATGCAGCCCCTGGGAAGGACTCATGTTGGAGAAGTTGATGGAGGACTCTCTCCTGTGAGAGGGACCCCACGTTTGAGCAGGGGCAGAGTGTGATGAGTCCTCCCCCTGAGGAGGAAGGAGTGGCAGAAATACGTGATCAGCTGACTGTAACCCCCATCCCACTGTGCCGCTGGCGAGGAGAAGGGAGAGATCAGGAGTGAAGTTAAGGAGGGAGGGGCATGATCTCCCCTTGCTTGGGATGCTGCCTTAGGAGTTCTGTGGTACCTCTTAGGCTGTAAGGAGCTTTGGAGCAGAAGTAGAGTAGTCACTGCTCGCAGGGCTGTGTAATTGTTATCTACGTAGTAAGTGCCTTACTCCAATAAGCCTCACTTTGTACTTCAGAATCGGAAACTTATTCCTTCAAGGTGTAGCGTACGGTCTGTACACTCTTTACACTCTGTACACTTTTACCCTTCAGAACTTAGGTTTCTTTGGTTCAGACCCATCTTTCTGGATATTTGCATCTGTTGTTGCAGTAATTGTGTTTCTAGGTGGGAAAAAGGTACACTTGTGAGAATATGGAAAAAATGAATTTGCCTGAGAAAAGTAGCTTGTGGAAGGGTGATGTGAGAGCCTAGCAAGTGAATAGTAGGAATTCTGTTTTGATGGAACCCGTTCTGATCAGGGCTATAGTGAAAGAAACAAACGTTTTAGAATGGTAAGAATGTTAGAGTAGACTTTGTCCATTGAATTGTCTCATCTGCAACATCTAATATTGTAACACCCACTTTTTTAACTTGACAGGCAAGTACCTGCTTCCCAGTGCAACCGGACAGCAGCTGTGGCAACCTGCAGAAACCTCTAATCTTGTTCGCATGCGCTACCAAGCACTTGGGCAGTCAGCACCTTCACTCACTGCCAGTTTGGTGAGTAAATTTTTTCAAAGCTGGGGAGTGTACAGAAAAAAAATAGTCTATTGCATCTGTGCTCGTGCAGGGATGGGGATCAGACCAGTGTTTATTTCCAGATCAACCTCACCTACTTAAACTGCATTTTTAAAGTACCGAATGCATTCCTGCATACAATATTACTTAATATGTTGAGTGCAGCTGAGTAATGTTTATAGTCGCAGTAACTCAGACTATGCAAAATCCAGTAACCCAGCTCAGAGATGAATGTTCCATTGATATAGCTGTTTGCTTTTAAATGGTTTATCTGCAAAAAAAGCCCACCAACCATGCTTTTAAAGACAGCAATAGAAGGTAACTCTCCTTTCTCCTGAGCATTCGTTTCTACCAATTTCTTTGTTTCCACTTTCTGTAGAACTCCGTTCCCAGGAGAACAAGAGTGTATGAAACATGAGCTTAATTTAAAATAAGGGATGAGATGCCTTATACGCTTGACCTTTCAGCATCTGGTTTTCAAGTATCCATTATGCTGCTTTGTGCTTCTACATATTAAGATCTTAAGTGTTGAAATTTAATGCAGGACCCTGTATACTAGCCTATACTTTTCAAAGAATTACTTTTGATGTTGTTTAAAAAAACCTGAAAAGTTTTATTAATGTTTTCACTCCCTCTTCTGCCTTTTGGCTTGTTATTAAAAGTTTGTTGATCCATGTCTACTTTCTAGGGGAGACTTGGTTTATTTTTTTTACACAATGTTCAGGTTAAAGAAGGCTATAATCAGATAATGCTGAGCAGATATCCCCATGCCAGTTTTTCATATCTTATGGTATGTGATGGCTGGTTTCTCTATAAATCTATCTGCAGTGGTATTTTCACTTCAAGTACAGCAGATCCTTACTTACAAATGAAATACTGCTTTCTGCTTGGTGGTGGTGGTGATCATTTGTGGCTCTTTGGGGCAGATGTGTGTTATTGGACTCCATGCTTATTACAAACACTTGACTCTATTGGACGTTCTGTAGTTTGAGCCCTTATATTTTCCAGGGAATGAAGTATCAACCTATGTATCTTTTGTTTTCTAGTTTGTTGGGAGAAACACGGTTCATTGTGAAATGCTTAAACTACAGGAAGTTTCAGCATGATTTTGACAAAAAGTATTTTAAGTGGTTATAAAACAACAGATTAATAAAAAATTTAGTGAGCTATGCTTCCTTAAGGGCCTTTCACTCATCACCTATTGAGTTTTACGGTGTATTTGTCTGCTACAGACGTCTGTCTTCCTGTCTCTCCACATCTTTTCCGTGCCTGACTGTGGTTTCTTTCATGCTAGTGCAAAAGCAAGCAAGAGCTTTCTGCACAGATCTGAGCAGATGGTGCATGGGGTGGACATGCAGGTTTCTCAGAAGTACTTATTTCTTACCTGGAACTGCTGATAAGACTTGCCTCCTAAGGAGGTCAATGTTACACTGTCACGTTGGCAGAGCTCTTGTCAAGCCTCCTTTGACAAATCCTTTGCTGTCAGACTTCTGAAAGACTCTGGCCTTTCCTTAGAAGGGACCATATGTCAGGGGTCAGTTTCCTTCCTCCTTTTTTTTTTTTTTTTTTTTGTTTTGTTTTGGTTCTGTACCTTGACAGAGACGAGTTTGGGAGCCCTATTGTTATGTTGTAGTAATGGGAGCTTTTAAGTATATTTAGGAAGGAGTTTGACCCTATGTAGAAGAGGTTTGTATGAAGACTGACTTTTCCCTTTTTCCATCAATAATTTGTAAAAAATTTCCTGGATTACTTACTGTGTCACAGAAGTAAATCTTTTCTGTGGGAAATTAGATGTTTTAAAGTTATGGAATATTGATTAAAAACGGGCTGCAGGTGTTGCTTTAGATTGAGTTCAATAGCTGTGCATGATTCGCTCCTGTAATACAGGCAGTTGGACTATAATTAAAAATACAGTTTTTCTATAGAACCATATAACTGAGTTAAAAATGTGTATGGGGAAGGCTGATACAGGCTGATTTTCAGATGAATGGGCAGTGTATTGGATTTGCTGGGGCCTCTTAATTCAGAGTTAGCTAAGTGATAGTCTCATTATTCTCCTACTGAAAAGAGCATGTTGAGCCCTCCGTGATGGATTCTGTGATGGTCACACAAACGATGGGAGTTAGAAAATTATACAGAATGTCTTGAGCACTAAATAGAAAAGTGAGGCTCAGATGTGGAGCAGTTCTGCTTTAGGATGCTCTCTGAGTTCAAGTGCTGGTCTGGTCAGTCTCTCTCTCTCTGTGGTCAGTGGAGAACAATATGTGCTCCTGGAAGCAGTTTGGAGCGTGAGTGTCTCCAGTGCTGAGTTTTGCGGGCTCGTGGTGACACTCTGGTAGAGAGAGCTTATCTGATTCTCCTTGCCCTACAGACTGACAGTCATCTTGCCTGATTTCGGGCATCTGTTTCAGGGTAGGATGAATCGGCCTCTGAAAGTGCTGCTTTTCTACTGAAATGGTTTGGGAGTTAACTTAGAGGTGCTCCTTTGTTCAGTGTCCAAAGTTTGGGAGTAATTCTCCTGTGCTTTTCTAGCCCACCCTGCCACTCCACAAGAAGTTGCATATACCATTACTACTTACTCTTTTGACTTGTCCATTTTTTATTACTGCTGGCAGAGTATTGAGAAAATGATTCAAATTAAACTCACAGAATAAAAATACATGAGAAGCAAGATCCTTATGTGAAACGTGTACATGCAATACACTTGGCTTTTAAATTCAGTAACTTCAGCTTTATGGTGAGTACTGAGCCTACTAGGTTGACTGTTCTTTTTGTTGTGGAAGATGAATCTTAACAGTATGAAGTAAAGCAAACTCTGAAAGGCATGTTGTTTCTTCTTGGAAACTTGAAAGATGTCAGTGAAATGACTCAATTTTTACTTAGTCAAAGATGGTCCGTTATTAAGCCAGTTGTAAATAGTATCTAGTACCTTACCAAAACTGGAAAAAGGGTAAGACTGGCCTTTATGATGGCTTATGCCCTTTCCTAGTAAATGATGAAGGGATGTTTTTTCTAGGTATGACTAGAAGAAGCATTTGCTGTTTTTTAGCATACTATTTACCTCTCTAGTTTTTTCCAGATTTACCTCTTGATTCCCTCCCTGCCTCGCCGCTCCCCTCGCCCCCCTCCTTCCTCCACCCCAATAATTGCCAAAATGTTGCTACTTCCCCAAAACAACAGAAGACTGAATTATTTGCAAGCATCTGTACTTTGGTATACTTGTTTTTTATTGCCACTTTATCAGTGTTAATTTGTAAGAATGGCCCTATGGAAGCCGGAGGGTGGTAATTATATAAAGTGCTGTTTTATAAGATGGATTACTGAAAGAAAACAAAATAAGAAATGTTCAGTGTCTATGAAAAGCAGTTTTAATTCTTCAGAAAGGGCTTTGCTTCCTTTCTGTTAAATAGTATAATACTGAAAATGAATAAGTGTCTTTGTTAAATATGCCATTAACTTCAGCTAAATTGACATAATCTTGACAATTATTATGTGAACTGTTTCAGAACTAATTATGCTAATTAGAATGTAACTACCAGTAATTGCATGTATTCAAACAGCACCCTAGCACCCTTTTGTGTGTTTTATTCCCCAGATGCAAGACAGCCATTTGTTGCCTGAGAAGCTGCAAAATTATAGCTTAGATAATAAATGATTGCAAACAAATATACTACATTCTTTAGAAACACTAATTGGTTAGACAAGTGAATGACAGGATAATTTGTGCTTTGGTAAACCAGATAATTAAAAAAAGCCTTTATTTAAATATTTTATTTCAGAATCACAGGGAATTTTTCAAATCATTAATTGTGCTCAGTTTTATCTAATGAGTATCAGGCATAGCTGAATTTATTTTTAAATAAAATTGTTAGAGAGTAAGGGGAACCTTCATCGAAAACTTGGATTGCTTTAAATTTTAGCTCTTTCTGTCCGGAAATTCAGGTCTTCAATGCCTAAGATTGTTGATTTTGTCTGTGAGCAGCTATTTAATACTCTGCAAGTTAATGAGCATGCACAAGGTTGGCACTTGTAAGAAACACGCAGAAGGTATCATAGACATTGCCTCAGTAGCTAATCTTGGGTCTGTCTCTAAAATCTCCCCCAAAGGGTTAGGCAGATTTCAGAAATACTGAGTCTGAACTGAGGAAGTTATTTGAATGATAAGCTGTTTCATAGATTTGAATGCCATTCTTGTTAAAACCAGCTCAATGTCTTAAGACTAATCACTGAGAATCTTTGTAAAATGGGAAGTATTTATTCCTATAAAATGCTAAAATTGCCAAGTAATGGAAGCAAGTTTTCTGTGCTTCGATTGCTTCTAGCTTTTAAGACTAAAAAGTTATTCACCCTTTTAGTAATTTCTTACCCATAAATATGTATTTATATTCACATTTCTTTGTCTGTAACAAATTCTCAGTAGTTAGAACTAACTTAGTAGTTGGCTCTAATTTAGTAGTAGAGAGGGAAATAAACATCCATCTTTGTAAGGACGCCTTTGTACTCAATATTTGTACACAGCAAAAGGCTGAAGTAGACCTGGTTCAGAGCTGTGAAACTGTAATACTTTCTGACGAACTGATGCACTGAGTTGATGACTGGGTGCTCTGTTTCACAATCACAGATGTACCTCTATTTGTCTGGACAGTATTTTTAAAATGGTCATTGCACATTTGGGTTTAAAACACATCTGTAGATTTAATTGCTTGACAGAGTTCTAGATGTTTGACTCCTTTCCTAAATTGTCTGATCAAAACTAATGGCTTCAATTCTGATGCTTTTCTTGTTTATTCTTGCTGGATGAAATACAGATGTGGTGATGGCCATGGTTAACTCTCCCATAGAAACCTTTCGATTTCTCAGAATTAAGAACGCATCTCACGCTGCAGTGTCATTAGTTAAAGAATAATGGGAGAAGTAGGTAAAAATAATAATCTCTCATAGAAGACTGACCTAGGTTAAAAAGTCTTGCAAGGGTATCCTTACTGACTTTGTATTGAAGTAGGTCTTCTGTCAGTCTCTGTTAGTTTCTGACTGGATGTATTTAAACACTTGCACAGTTCATTAGAGCTGAATGTAGGTATAATCCTCTTCTATATCCTGTTAATGGTACAAAACCATCAGAGATCAAATGTTGTAGGAACTAGCAATACATCCCTATTTTGCACATGAACATCATGCTTCTATTTTCCAGGCATTGCATATAATGCTCCTTCTCCCCCATGAGATGCTTCCCTGAACAGTAAAAAAGGCTCACTAGGACCAGTTTCTGCTTCTGGGTAATGAAGAAGCTAGGGCTATTAAAACTATGTTCCTTCCCTGTGTTGTCAACTGAGCATGCCTTAGTATTTTACATTTTCATTTGGCCTGCAGGACCTGCTGAGTCGAGATCAGTAAGCTAGGTTAATGTAGTGCTTCACCCCTAGAACTGAAGCTTCTGGCTGTGTGTTAGTAGAGACCCTGAATTAGGGCTTATTCTGCTTGTCTGTTGTGGTATTTGAGTTCTGTGTGTGGTGGTAGTGATGGTTACCTTAAAATGTCCTCTGAAATTGTACTGTCAGTATCTCTTCAAAAAGAAAAAAAATGGAAAGTGTAACAAATGTGAGGCAACGAACTTTCATGCTTGTAAAACCAGCCGTGTGAGAAACAAGGGCGTTAATGGTGGTTTGATGATGAACTGTAAGACCTGAAGAACTTGATGCGTAATCATCTACAGTGTTTGAAGTTTAGATGCCTTTCTGGGAATACAAGATTTCACAGCTTGTTGTTGGACTTTGCTTGGAGGATAACTGAATAAAATGTTATAATCTGTGGTTAACAAGGAGTAAGACTCAGGAATATAGTGATGGACTCTTCCAGCCTAAGAGCAAAAGCTACTGCAGCCCCTTGAAGGATTTATAGGGCTGCAAATGGGAGAGGGGATAAAGAGTGTGAAAGGATATGGACAGCAGGAAGAGATGAGACTGGAAAAATGACTGGCATAGGGATGGATTTAGGAAAACTTAGCTCTAGTGCTGTCTCCTGGTCCCCATCACAAGAAGAAAACTGACTACTGTGATTTCATTGTCTAGTCAGTTAATGTGTTCATTCAAACACCGATTAATGTATAGTTTTTAGCATTTCATGTGAAAATACGTACGAAGTTGCAAGGAGGATTTCCTTTGCTTGAGGAGCATGTGCTGATGTACTAATCTGCTCGATGGTCTGATTTCCACACTTGGAAGTATGGGAATAAATTTTAAACTTGTGTCACTCAAAGCTCTTTAAAATACATGAGATAAAGTAGGCATGGGGGGAATACCATTGTAAGTGTAGGAAAGTAATTTTCTACGTGTCTGTCTCCATTCAGGAACTGAAGGCATAGTAAGACGTGTTGATAACCTCAGAGTGCTCCCTGTGTTGCTTGGGTGGGTAGCAGTAGGTTAGGGCATTACTTGGAGTTCTTATGGGGCACTTAGAACCTCTCTGACCGTTCTTAGCAGTCTCAGAAATTTGGTACATACATGTAATTAGGATGAGATGATTAATTAAAAAATGCTGTAGAGGATAAGGTACTGCTCCACTGGTCTGAATTTTAATAGTGAAACTATAGTCAAGAAACTTACCCTTGAGTATCACAGAAGTTTTTTCTTGGTGCTGCTTGAGAGTAATTGTCACTGTAGAAAACTTGATTTCTGCTGTGGCAGTTTCAGTTAGTGGAAATGCAAGTATTCTTCGAACTTCCTAGTGAAGTTTGGCCTAAAATGGTGGGCTTTACTTGGAAGCTGATGAGGTATATTCATTTCCACTCAGTTCTTCGCTGCGGGGCAGCATCCTTATATTAAGGGATAACTAGATGAGGCATGTTTTTAAATTGATGAAGTAACATTTTATTTTCCTCTCTGTATGTCAACATGTTCTCATGCCTATGGCATGTGCAAAGTGATTGTAATGTAGCCATGGAAGCAGACAGTGTGGGAACAGTAACTTTCATCCCTCAAGCTGAAGTACTCCCATGGTTCTCATGATGACTGTAACTCTCAAAACAAAGAGACTCAAACTGAGTTGAATGACACTGACTTACAGGCACTGCAGCAGGGAGGGGAAATGTAGTTTATCCAGATTTCTCTGGTGGGAATGAAGTTCCTCCTCTTTGATTTTTCTTAGTTCCAAACAAGCAAAGGTATATAGCAGGCATTTTTCTTTAGGCATTTTTCAATTTGAGAACATACTGCAGACCGAACTTTTGTGTTCGATGATGCACTGCTACCTCTAATCTCTTCCATTTCTAGGTTTAAAAGCACATGCAATTTTACTGACTTAAAACTTTAAGTGGGTTGGTTCCACAGTTTTGCCTTTGCACATGCTGCCTGGTATTTGTACCTCTGGGTTTTAGTCAAACTTTCCTGTACATCCATGCAGGACCAGATGTTATACTGTAAATTGCACTTCTGCCCTGTGGAAGCAGGTGAGAATGTGGACTTCGATATTTTTTTACCTTGCATTACCTGTTAATATTCCTGCAAGCACTCCCTTGAGCTCATATAACAGCAATTTAAATTGTTTGGACTTTACTCGTGAGATGCAGTCACCATGTTTGTTCCACTCTTCTGCATGCTGTCACAGCGAACTGATGGTTTTTTTAGCATGAATTCAGTAAAACTAGAAGATTCTACTTCTTTATCACAATATGCCCTATTGTGCATATGTCTATATCCAGTTCATCATATTTTTAGTAAAGCAATAGTATAGTTATTGCATCTTTTAAGAATTTTCATTCATTATGTTGTGGAGATTTAGAAACGTAGGTAAGTGCTCAAGCTGACCTCATGTCACTTCAGTAAAAGATGTAATAATCAGCAGGAGACTGGTTAACTGCTGCGCCCTCATGAATACATTTAAGCTTGTGATTGTTGCCAAGTATCTACAATTACGTGGTGCGGTGGAAGATAGTATGTGGTCAGTTAAGTTCAGAAATGATGATTGGCTTTGTAATGCATGGAATAACTTGATTGTAACATACACTTGGCTGATCACGGATTCCTAATTTTCTGTGTTAGGTTATATATTAAAAAAAATATGAAAATTGGTAGCAAGAAGGGAAATTGAATTATGAGAGTGCCTGTTGTATGTAAGGGAGGAAAGAGAGTAAGCTCAAATTAACTACCTACAACTAAAGTGGAGTTGGATCTCAGCACATATCATTAATTATGTGGGCAGAAAAAGCATATCCTGAACAAACTTCCCGAGCATGATGCTGCTTTTCCAGAAACCTTTAACTGTGAATAAATGTGTTTTGGTACGCTTGTTATACATGCTCTTCTTATCGAATATGGAACAAATGAAAACTAGTGATCAGTAGGAGAGCATTCCTTTTTATTCCAAGCTTCATAGTTTATCTGCTTTGTAATGGATCTTAGGTGCATGGGGAGTCAAGACTTCAGCAAGGTGAACTACCTTCTGAATTAATTTCAATGTTGAAACATTTAACTACTCTCTAATGAAGGAGGGTGCTCTTGTGAAGAAAAATGATCATATAGTGGGAAGTGTTGAATCTTAGTGGAAGGAACAGCAAAAACACATTAAGAAGAATTATATATCTTTAAGAGAAAGTACATTAATATCTCATTGAGAAAATAATGCATTATTGCAAGTGTTGAGATTAAATGCTTCTAAAAAGAAAAATGGGGCATCAAAATAAAGGAGACTAGATGGCATCGTTATTCAGAGTGATTTACAAATAAGCACTTAAAGCCTTCCAACGGTTAATAATTGTACTTAGAATGCAGCTTGCTTATTATTGTTCTCACATAAGAACCAAACTGCTGAATATCTAGGAGGGATTATCCAGAATGTAATATCTATTGTTATTGTTTTGCCCTGGTAATTTTTTAACAATTTCCTTCCTTTTCTATATACAGAATATAAAATATTCTGTTGAGCTGTTAGAAAATGTCTCAACTTTTTATTTGTCCTCTGAAAACATAGCTGGGTACATGGAACTGCACACTTTCAGGTTTAAAATGGCATAATTCCTGTTTGTTTGTTGTTTGGCATTTGTTGGGGAAATACTGAGTCAAGAAGTTCAGCAACTTTTTAAAAAGGATGAACATTTTCCTATGTATGCAATTTCTAAGTTCTCTTTGAAGAGAGATCCATGAGAGAAACAGACTGTACTCATCATGTGCCTGTGCTTTCAGAAATGAATTTCTTTTATGCTATTTTATAATTATGGAAAGCTTGGAAAAAATCAGAGAGCTTGCTATCTTAGTTAGATTGGTGATTCATCTGTGTGATTTTGCTGCAATAAGAAACACGGTATTTGATGCAAAAGGCAAAATAACTGAAATTGAAATGTCTGTTGTAACCAATGTTCTCATGTATGTTCTGTCACTGAAAGGGAGGTTGATTACTTATTTAAAACTTGTTTTTTAAGTAAGTTTGCTTCTGAAACAATTATTTTTCTTCTGATATTTTCATGACTGATTTACACTACCATTTCTAAGCCCTCTGAATGGATAAACCAGACGTGGGTTGGTGCAAGAAGGATTTTGTCCGGCAGGTGGCATGAAAACCCAGTGCGTACCTACACTCTCCATGGAATGTACATCCTTTTCTCATGGCTATTCTTACATGTATAATTGAGACTGTAGACAAAGGTGTATGTGCTTTACTATGAAAAGGTTTATTTTCGAAAATCTTAAGATATAATCAGAAAATCAGTTTTTTTCTTTTTTAAGAAACAACCACAGTCAACTGTATTCCTTTATGTGTAAGAAATTCTTGCACCCCTACAGTGACCTGTGGCTTGCCACTTCTGTAGGTTTATCAGCCTTAGAAGAGGAGAATTAGAGTTTTGCTAAACAAAGGATCTTGAATTTCTCCGTGCTTGTCATGTGTATTCTGAGTAATACATGCTGTCTTAGAAGAACAGTAAAATCTCTCTTAACTCATTGCTGGACTTAGCAGGTGGAGCGCTCTCTTGGATACACAGCAAACCTGGCTTACCTGAATGTGTTTGTGTAACGTGGTGAAGGGGGACACAAACTGAATAGCACTCTTATCAATCCATGTAGTGTAAGTTGCCTGAAAGTCTTTACTTCTGAAATACAATTGATTTAAAAGGAGCAGTGTGCTTCTCTCTGTGCGTGTGGGTAGGACGGTAATGGTGAAGAGGGAAATACTGCTAAGTGCTCACAATTTTGTTGTCAGTCCAGCAGTGCTTCTCAGTGCTGTAGCTGGGGACTCATAGAAGGCAGTGCATTGAAAACATGAGCCTGGTGAAGCACGTCTGTTTTCTTTTCCAGAGGGGTACTGGTTATCGTGTTGAGCCTTGAAAGGGAGCTGTTCGTTTCACATGGAGCATTTATTCCATGCTTTTTCTAAGCCCTTAAAAGGGACTTTAACCAAATGGCTATGTAGATGAAATACTGTAACTTTTACATTTTGAATATTAAAAGGTGTATTGTAATGCATATTACAATTATTAATCAATTGTATTTTTTGATCTCATAATTTTAAACAAGGCACCTTTAGCTCCTAACACTCTTAAAATGGGAAAATTTGCTTTCCCTGTTTCCTGAAGTAATGTGCAAGTTCATATGGTATCACTGCATAGCTTGTATGGGTAAATGTGATCTTGTAAAATACATCATGAAAACCAAGTGGTGGATTTTCATTACCCCATTCAGGTAATTTGTTATAAAGCTGGCGTATATTCACCCCATGACTGAATATCGCAAATATGCTTTCCTGTTAATATTGAAACTATCAAGCCTTCCTGCAGTTGCAGAAGAAGTTGTTCTTGCTATATATTGTACACTACAGTTCTGTCTGCTAGTCTGTACGTGCAGAATAAAAAGGTATCTGCTTCTTCAGGTGGATTAGAACTGCCCTTATCTCAATGACAGCATAAGTGTGGGTCTGTCAATCTTGGCTGCTGCTTTTGATGAAATATCTCACTTCTAATGGTGTAGCTGATTTCAGGGACACTTCACAGAGCAAGAGAGCTTTCAGAACATGAAGGAACAGCAGACAGATGGATAGTGTGTTTCTGTAGCCTCTTCTTCCTCAGAAAACATTAAAGAAAACTCTTTGGGGAATATAACAGTAGGTAATGATACTGTAAGTTTCTGATTTATGTAAGAAGGTTAGGTCAAAAATGATCTTTGTTTTGATTCACCTCCACAATGATTTTTAAAACCGGTATAAGAAATACGTGCACATCTTCAAGCTCCCAATACCATACATGGCTCTGGTTTTCATGCTTCTGTAATATAACTTGATGAAGAGCCTAGTATCCATTATGATTTCTAATGAAATTCCTTTGTTCCACAGCATTGTAGAACGACAGTATGGAAGTTTTGGTGTGGATGTGTATGTACAGGAGGGTTGAAGAGTTTTGGGTGATGCAGTTGTTTTTACAAATATCTTTACAAATGTAGTATGTCTGTATAGGATGTTAGAAATTAAATTTAAAACATTGTGGGTAAATTCCTTTAGGAACGGAAACTGATTTCAGAATGCTACAGAACAGAGATGGGACCTCTGTGCTAAGATTTTTTTTCTCATATGCTGAGTATGAGTATTTTGGTGTGGCATGTAAGGGTAAGATCACTTTCTCTTATGACCATTCAGAAAGATAACCTTGGGCTCCTTTGTGAAATTGTAATGTCAGCTCCCCTCGACAGTTTATGCTCTAATCTGTCCTTAGTAAAGCAGCTGCAAAAGGATTCAATATACAGTTTTTATTTGAAAACTTTGAGACCCATGGTGTGTCTTCAGAAGAAATGTGTGTTATGGTTCAGCCGCAGCTGCAGTGGGATGGGAAGGAGAATGGGAGGCAAAGGCAAAGCCTGTGGGGTTTACCTCCCTCGGGTACTGGATACCTCGCTCCATGGTGGTCCACTTGCCTGGCTGGCATTCAGGGCCTTCACTGAAGGGGACAGAAGTTGCCTCCAGAGGTTGAAGGTATGCGTCTTTTTCCCAATTGCCTTGTCAATGCCCCCTTCTCTGGACAGGGACCCCAGCTGCTTGGCCTCCCTGCCCTCTAGTTCCAGGCTGCTGGCCCCATTATCCCAGCATCGGAGCAGCCAGGTAATGATGTGCTCCCCTGGAAGGCGGCTGAAATCTTTCCGCACATCTCGCAGCTCACTGAGGGACAGGGATCGGGTGATAACCTCTGGTGCTGGCTCATCTTCCTGTTCTCATGATAGTCCCTCTTCATCTTACTAAGGTCCCTCACTAAGTGAACAGATTTCTTGGTGCATTTCTTCTTCTCTATAGGGGTGACTGATAGCAGTATGGGTTGGTCTTTTGGTTCATCTGCAGTGTCTGTCATGGGTGTTTGAGTAGCCACGGTGTCTCTTGTGGTAGTTTGGGTAGCCACTGTGCCTGTTGTGGGGGCTGGGGTAGCTGTTGTGTTGATGGGTCTGTTCTCCCTCTCTCCACACTGCTGCCCAGCAGTGTCTGGTAGATCGTGGCCAGACCCCAGCACAGTGCAGAGAGCTGTGCCTCTTTGGAATAGCCACAGCACTTCCCTTTCAAATATTCAATTATCTTCTCAGCGTCCTGTAGTTGTTCAGGAGTGAAGATCCACTACATGGGGGGTGAGAAGGTCTCTAAATACCTGCCCATACTCTCCCACATGCCATGCCAGCCCTGACTATTCAGCCTCATGGATAGATCTCTGGATGATACTCTTAAAACATTTTTTTGTAACAGTGAACAAGACTTGGAACACATTCAGGAGACATAGTAAGAACAACATACTGGCTTGAACATCCTAAGGGCATTCAGAATTCTCAGAAGCTGCTCTGATTAGCCTGAAGGGAAAAGAGGAGGTAAAAGAGTGGGAGAAAATATCCCCCTCCGTCTTCCCCAGAGATTGGGTGCCATTATTAATCAATTCAAAAAGATGTCATCCGAGGCATGGCAGCAAGGCTCCATACCAATACCAACTTAAGGTCATGACCACTGATGTTATCATGTTGTAAGCTGATAACACACAGTAAAGCAAAAAGAGAATTTGGCCCCCGTTTCCAGAGGTGATAAACAGCATTGCAGGGCACACATACAGTAAGTAAGGGTTTACATACCACAGCCACGTGACCAAACAAAGCAGTGCTGTGACCAGTGGCTGTTTAAAATAATACAATAAATACTTATAACACCTTGCTTTAACATGCTCGGGTCAGATCCGTTATTATCTCAACCCTTTGTGCCCCATGTCGAGCACCAAAAAGGACTGTCGTGGTTTAGCCCCAGCCGCACCACGTGGCTGCTTGCTCCCCCCCACAATGCAGTTTCTCACCCCAGGACCATACAGCTCCAGACTGCCCAGTCAGACCCCCTTTGTCCAGTTTGAGTCACCTGTCCCGGCTGTGTCCCACCCCAGCTTCTGTGAAAATTAACCCTATCCTAGCCAAACCTAGGACAGTGTGATCCACTTCTTGGAGACGGTGACAGATGTTGCCAGAATTTGATTTGCATTTCATTCACAGTGGACAGGAAGGTACACTGCCACACCTCTCAAAGGCACTAGAGAGTCAGCTCTGAAGTATGTTTCTGAGAAAACCTGACACTCTGTGGTTGCATGTCTCTGTGGTTATATGGATGAAATAAATCAAGAACATACATGGGACAAACTTTTTTGCTCGAGATGAGGTTTCTGTATATCTGTCTTCTGTTTTGTTTTAAACCTGATGTTTACCTTTTAGATTGCAAGGAGAAAGAGATACTATTTCTTTGGATGGTGCGCAGGTTGTAAAGAATACTGCTGAATGTATTTTTTGGAGCTACAGCCTGAACCACTACTTGCAGCACCAAATACTCCTGTAGAAAAGAAAGCTTTTAGTTATTCTTACATGCGTTGATGAACTATTGGGCTACTGAAGCTTGGGTATTGGGAATGTCTGTTACTTTTACATGAGCTTTTGCATTTGTGGTAAGACAGGAACACTGTATTTTGAACGGTCAATCTGCTAGGATGTCTGTGCTTCACTCTGAGATCAAATTTAAAGTATTGCACTAAAAAGACAAGCTCATTGAACGTGAAGGCTCTAGGTAGATTTGAACTTGATGCAGCCTTCGGATTTCAGTTTTAAAATAAAAAGCCTTTTTGCCATATGTTGGTACGGTTCATACTCTAATCTTTCAGTTTTCCTTTTCTTAAATTCTCTGACTAGCCTTGTGCAGTTCTCCTTTGCAACTTTTTTAACATGCTGATGCTTTGCCTGACTAGGTTAAGCTTGTTGCAGTGAGAAACTTGAAAAAGGGAGGCATGGAAATATATACAGAGTAAATGTTTAAGAAGCATTTCTGAGTTACAAAAATAATCTTATTTAAGGTTTTTTGTTCTAAAATCCAAAGTCATCTTAAAAAGTATGAAAGCTTTGAAAATTGAAACGTGAATAAACTATGAATATGTAGTGTTGCTGAGGGAAACAGTTTGTCACGTGAACTGCAATTGAGCCTCCTAGGATAGTACCCTTAATACCTGGTAAAGCAGTTGAGCTTCAGTAGCTGCTGTCTGGCAAAAGTAAACCAACACAAAGGTATGTGTTGGCAATTGTTTAGCTGTTTTGGTGGTGTAGTAAGATAGTTGCTGCCTGAGAGCTGGTGGATACCAGTTATAAAGAATATAAATTTCTTTTACTCTGATTTGGCCGCCTCTCCAATACTGTCAGATGTTGGTTTGGGTTTTTTTGGGGGGGGGTGGGGTGGAGCATGATGAGAACAACATTTTTTTTCTCCCGCCTTTCTTCAGTGCTATACTTCAGTAATAACTTTTTAAAAAAGCTATCTCCTATATCTTTTTTCTGTTCGTTGTGTATTAGCCTTACCCAGCATTATGTGCTGCCACAATTCTGCTGGCAGGAGACCTACAGAAATTGGAAACCGGCTCATAAAGCTTGTACTTGAATGATTAGAATAAAATAGTAATTGTGGATCGACTTGTGGTGATGTGAAGGCAACAATATATGGAAAAGGCGTGGATGAAGATATTTAACTTGGCTAGAGAGGTTAGGTCTGGTTTTCGTGAAATTTTGCGTGTGTGTGCTGCATGCACATACGTGTAGCTGGCAAATTAACTTGCACTGCTTCTGTTTGCCATCTTCACACATGCAAAGGCAGTGTTTGCATGAGTTTGTTTCAATACCATTATAACTGTAACATCCAACAGGGAACACTCTGGTATGCTCTAGTTGTTTCTCTCCTCTTTAATGTGCTTAGAGAAAGCCCGCATAAGAATTAGTGTTAAACATTTCCATATTTTTCCATTCCTGTACTGGTAAAACCAGGTATCTATAGTAACAGTATATCCACTTACCTGAACTTTAGAAAATATGGCACTTAGAATATTTTAATTTTTCTACTAACAGTCACTTGAATAGCTTATAAGTGGACAAAAATACAATGAAAATCTCCCTTTTTACTAGTGCTGGAGTAAACCAGTTCCTATTCTTTTGGATTGCAATCTATCAGAATGTGAAACAATTACTACATTGTTTATTATCAGCATTACATTTTTCACATTTGGGAGGAAAGTAATTATTTAAAAGACTCAATCATGGTGAATTGATGCTGTAGAGTATTTAAGGTATAGGAAATGGCTCTGACAGATGGATTTAGAGGGCAAAGTACAAGTGAGTTGTTCTGTGGTGCATAATAAATATGATTTATCATATGCTGCCACAATGTGTAGTATGAAAGTGGCAGCCACACATGGGGCATGTGTATACATAAAATTAAAATAAATCTGCATTGTAAAACTGCAGTTACATATTCATATATATTTTCACATGCTCAGGTTTTATCTTTTAATTGGGTGATTTCAGTAATCCCAGTAACTTCTAAATTCCTTTAGAAAAGAATATTGACTGACAGAACTAAGTGAAGCAATATGATTAATGCAAAAACAACAGTTGAATGAAGAAACAAACTTTTAAAGTTTGTGTAAGTGTCCTGAAAACTATCTGCTATCACGTTTCTTTTCAGCTTTAAATAAACATGTACTTAGGGGTACGTACCTAAATTCTGAAATAGCCTCCACATTTAATCAGGTCAAATACTGCATGTATAGGAGAGAGAGATTTTGGGGAAAAAAATGAGATTATTTATTGTCAGTCTTAAAATAATTTCTCCTTTCCTGATGGGAAAAAAAAAAAGAAATTAATTTTTCATATTCTGTGTACATCTGCTGTTTTGTGGTGCGTGTACAACTGAAGCGTGCCTTTCTGCTACAAGCAATGTGAAGAAATCTGTGAGGCAGTTTGCTGTATTTCATATGTATATAAGGATAGCATTGTTAAACATGTTCTTTGGAACATTTTTATACTTCATGAGTTTCTTTCTAAAACTTTTCACAACTTTTTCAATACTGTGATCTTGTCTGCCATGGTTTTGATAGTTAATATTACTGAAATAATAAGCTGAAAAGTAATGAAAGCTTCCAGACAAAAACAGCAGGCTTCATGCTAAACACATAGATGCACCTTTGGTCATATTTAAAGATTTGGAGAAAATTTAGTTGATGTGTGCTCCTGTTAGTTGCAAACCTTTGCCTTTATAAATTGCAGCATAAGCTTAGGAAAATGCCACTTGTAGAACTGGCAGTGCATGCACTTTTCATTGAGAGGTTGTACTTTTCTACATGGGTTTAATCTACCACGGGAAGGCAGTCTTCTCTTTGTTTCATTCTCCTGCCTTGCAGTATTATTTAGGTAGCTGTACCAATGATCTTTAGCTTCTTGCAAAACAAAGTCATACTTGTACCCTGTTTGTCTGTAGTTGGAAAGTTTCTTTATGCAGGTGACGTCTTTTCCTTTGCCTGCTTACAATTCTTTCTGTAAATTGTCCATGTACACAGTTATAACTTACGTGACGCCTGAGGTGGTTTGTTAGGGTGTGCACCTTTTGCATCTGTGCCTGTCAGTGATACATTACTTGGTGGTTTGACTCTCTTGTACTGCTGTTCATGTAATTAATTCATAGAATTTTTTGTGCTTTGTAGACCTCTCAGCTAGATGGAGCAGAACACTTTAAATTAATACATATAGATTAGTCAGTTACGTATAGTTAGATATGCTAAAATGGTTGTTGGAACAAACCCAACACTTCAGTCTTCCTTTTAAAGGAACTGATAAATTGTGTGTTGGGAGGTTTTGTTTCAGTGATTAACATAAAACTTGTGTAAATACGTATTGAGGTTGGGTACATAAATGCAAACAGCCTTGCAGCTGAAACCTGTGGTGTGTTACGGAGACAAATGGTAAGGTTTTGTCTCTCACCCTTGAAATTTGATAGTCTTCGGCTATTGCCTCAAATTAATTTTTGCTATCTTCACTGGAAACGTAACAGCAGCATTTAAATTGTAATTCATATGCCTGTGTCTTTTTTGGAAACAGAAATATAGAAAAAGATAGGATGTGAGGGCACATGGGTGTGAATGATTGTTTTAAAGTGTTAACAAAGAAGGAAGAAATAAGTGGAAATGCGAAGAGAAGAGTTATCAGGAGGAATCTGAGGGAGATACCTGTATGTCCTTAATGTAACTCCATTTTCCCTTTGTTAGACAGAGGGGAAGGATCTAGTAACTTTTCAGTTTGATTCTGTAAAGTGAAGAAGTTTTCACCAGATTCAGCATGCTGTTTTGAAGAGATGTTGTTATTCTTCAAAAATGAATTCAGGGGGGTTGAGTAGCCTTTGCTAGACGAGGTCAAGTTTGATGGTTGCAACACTCCCTTCTGGCCGATGAATCTATAAATCTGTCAATGTGTTTGATTTTCTTGTCTCCCTCTTGTGGAACTGGAGTTTTGGTCAGTAAGAGCTGCTTCCTTTCTGAACTGAAATACAGCTCTGATCCTGTAACTGAAATCGGTAATGGCCAAGTTTAAGCCATTGACTTGATGTTATGGATGCGTTTGGAGCTGGAGATGCAGACAGGCAGGCAAGGGGAAAGTGTCCAGTTAATGTTGCTGTGTAACTCTGATAAAAACTGACTGGTTTTTAAAATACAGATGAGGTCTCAGAGAAATGTAGCTTAGTTAAAGTGCTGAATTTTTTTTTCTTTTATTGTAAAAAGTGTGAAACAATGCATTTCAGTCATACGGAAAAAAAAGTGGGGGTGGAAATACAGCAGCCTTTTCTTTCTCTGTTCTTCAGATAAGCTGTTACTGCTCAGCATTATCCTTTTGGCAGTCCTTCATTTTTTTCTTCTAAATGCTTTTGCCCCAAGCAGGTTTTACTACTATGGAATGTACATGGACCACTTATGAATGATGCAGTCTGACAGGAAATCAATATTTTTTCATGCTAGATTTGAGGGTGTGATTGTGATAATCCTCATCTTAGACTGTTAATGGACAAATACTAACCTTGATTTTTATTTATACCCTTTAGTAAGAAACATACCATTCTTTTCCTTCCTGCTTGCTGTTCTCTCTAGAAGCAGTTTGAGGTGCATTGTGTTCAGTGGAAAAAGAATACATATTTATCAGAATTGGCTGCCTGCAGGTATACCTGATTTTATAAGTAAAGCATGGATATTCCCACAGATGGATTCTGCTGTTACATGTTGGGGTGTCTTCCACAGAATTAGACTTCTGAAGCAGAAAAATTCCTTAAAGCTATCTAATCAGGGTGATAGCTCTAGGTAAAGCAACTGCTCTGTTGCTGAAGTAGTAAGAAAAGCTGGAATGGAATTGGTGCCATTTCTCTAAATGTTGGTAGTAGCAACACTAGTTCTCTCTGTGTTCGACTTTTATTTACAGCTTCTGGCAGCCTGCTTTAGTGTTTACGTTTTTGGTTTTGTAAATTAGTTTTTGTGGTTTTAGTTTTGTAAAGAGGGAAGCATGCTTTGCCTTCAAATTATACAGTCTGAAGAAATTTTAAGTAGGATTAGATGAGGATTCCTAGCTGGAAAATATATAGGCATATTTATGGGGCTGTTTTTTTTCCTTGATATTTATTATTTGACAAGACTTCCCCTTGTAAATCTACAGATGTATGCAGCGATTGCTTTCAGGCATAAAATGCAATCAATTTTACTCAGTTGCCAGGTTCTTAAATCTCAAAAGATATTTTTAATGACATTGCCTAATCAGTTGATACCGTGGCTAATAGTGTGATGACAGCTTTTTTTTTTTTTTAAAAAAATCAATTATTTGTTTAACCAGCAGCTTAGCTGATAAAAGTCCGGTACCTTTGCCCTCCTTAGAGTCTGCGTTTTCAGATGTGGCCTGCTCAGGTTCAGCCCCTGCTCTGTGCCGGCGCGCGTGGGCGGCACGGCCAAGGTCACGCGCGGCCGGGCCTGGCGGCTGCGGCGTCCCGCACCCCGGCGGCACCCCCTCCTCTCCG
>VWZZ01007195.1:171082-259399 GCA_013399095.1 Psophia crepitans | reverse complement strand
GGGGCGGGAGCAGCGGTCGCGGTGCCGGCTTCTGCTGCCCGTTGGCAGCGCGCTGGGGCGGGGGAAAGGCGGCCGTTACGCGGGGCCAAACTTCGCCCGCGCCCAGCTTGCTGGCGTTCGCGGCAGACTTCGCGGGACGCCGGGCGGCGCGTTGCCGCCTGCCGCCGGCTGCGGCTGACTTTTCCGCTGCCGTTCACAAAGTCACGAAAATGACGTGTCTCGGGCGGAGCGGGGGCTGTGGCACAACGTTGGTACCGTGTGGTGGTTGAACTGGGGACCGAGCGCGATACTCCTTTAGCGTCGTGTATTAAACGCTCAAATAATTTATTTGGCGGAAGGTACGTTAGTAAAGGGCATGCGACAACAATAGAGTGTAGGGTGTAGTTACTTTTTTACAACTTGGTCAAAATGGAGCTCTACCTCAAACTACATAATTCTGGCCCATTGTTCAGAAAGCCCCTTTGCTCAAGTCGCTCCCAGCGATGAATGTACTTCCTTTCTTTTGTTTTCCTTCACATCCGCAGTGTTTCAATGAGAGGAGGGTGAAGAGGAAAGCCTGCTTATGTTTGGGATCGTTACTCTTAGGTAATGTAAAACCACTGCTGTTTAAAATACAGCGGCCTTGCACAGTTCTGAACTTTTCAGAAAGGTGCCCTTTCTGGTCAGGGCTTTCGACTTGGTGCTGGTCAAGTGTGAAAACTTCTGCTGGGGGGATGAAGACAAGGAGAATCTGTCCCGTAGTCCTAGAACTCTCTAGGGCCTCCTAGACTTTTAAGAATCGGCAGGCTTTTCTTTAACTATTTGTGTGGTAGCACTTGCCTGTGGAGAGTGAATCACTTTCATAAACAGATTCTGAGATTTTATTTAGTCCTTCATTCCTAAATCTCTTCTATTGATTGTGAAGTGAACCCCTGCAGGTTGAACTGCTGATGACAGCTTTTAAAGGAGAGGATTTTAAAGTTTCAGGAGGTAGATCTTCACAGCGAAACCGGATTTCCTCCTGCTAAACCTGCTGTAATCCATTGAGTAGTGTAAACCGGATTTCTGCCTTTTGACAAGAATTGAACAGTAGTCCATTCTGAATAACGGATAGCTTAGACCTTAATGTGAAACCCTATTGTTGAGTTCTGGAAACGTTATTTTTGAGGTGGGTTTTTTGTTTGTTTGTTAAAACTTACAGAAGATAAAACAATTTTGAATTAATTCCAAGAATATTTCACAGATACTTGCTTACTCCTGCATATGCTTACATGGTCACTTAAGAGTATTAAAAGCTATATAGTGAATAATCCCAATGCCAGAAAGACCAATTCACACTTGCAGTGCGTGCAGTCATAAACATGACTGTCATTAGGATCTGATCCTAGGGTGGAGAAAAACAGCCAATGGTGAAAAGTGTTCAAGTCAACATGCTATTGTCTGGAGAAGAAGAAATCCTGTATATGCTCAGGTTGTATTCATTAGACCCTTGACTGAATCTGTCTTCATATTGTCCTCTCGCCCCCCTGTTGTCCAGAGACAGTTATCAACTGCTAGAGACCAGTTATCAACTGTTTTCCAGCTCACAAATTCATCATGTGACATGCAATGAAGAGTGTAGCCTTTCTTTAATTCTTGTTAGTAAATACTATGTTAGATGTAGTCTCAGAGTTCTCTGCTTGGCAGACATTTGCTTTTTATAGCATGTCCCAAAGTAATGAGTTGGGTCTTTTTATAGTAGTAGTATATATTCTTACTGTTGAAGAAATTTGAACTAACCCCCCATGCTGTTATGTTGTTCTGTGGGAGTAATCCAAGTATATTTTGTCCCCTCTTTTTTTCATGTTATTTATGCTTTCCTTTAAAGGGTATTGAAAATATTCCAAAAGGGATTAAAAAAAAAAAAGTTCTGGGTTCAAACTGTTCTGACATACCTGAGATCTTCAATAAAAAGGTCAGCTAACTTTGTATTCTTTTGGTTAGAAGTAGAAATTATAAAAGCAGGTAAATCTGTTTAAAAGCTGTGTGCTTTCTTAGGTGAAAATGCATTTATATCAAACTAGTCATATAATGGGAAACAGCACATGCTTAAATTAAAAGCCACATTGGTGCGAGTGCTGTTTTTTTTTCTGTTTGTACACAAGTTGCTTCAAAGCTTGATTTACAGGACACACAAACTGTTTCCTTTTAGATGGGAACCTGATGTAGTTGTGTTTAATGCCATGCACCATCATGCTGTGTTTAAAACAAAAGGAAAAAGCCAGGAAGCAGCTTGAATTGAATCTCAAAATATAAGCCTTAAGTAAACATGTAGACTTGGATAAATCTTGTTTTGGATTGATATCTGGAAGGCTTTTCTGGTGCTTAGACTTCTAATAGAGAAACTGAGCCTATAATTTGTTGCACCTTGAATACATACACTGATTTCATTTTGCTACAGCCCCTTTGTTTATGTCCAGGTACTTTGATTGGTTCTATTCATAGAGAAATAAAAGTTTCTGACTTTCTAGTATGTGCTGTTTTTTCGTGAGCAAATTCTGAATCTGTAATTACAAAGAACAGGTTTCGTGTGAAAGAAAAATCAGGAGAAAATTGACCATTTCTTCCAAATTCTAAAAATGCTAAGTATAATTCAGTGTGGATTGAAAAAGGTGTCTCTTGAAAATAAGTTTAAAAAAACCCACTCAAAACCAGGTAAATATTACTTGCATATTCATCACGGTTCTTGATTGCATTCTGCTAGCAGCACATGTTTCATTTTTCTTGCATGAATTTGTCTAGTTCGTTTGAGCGGTGTGTTTGATACTGCCTTGAAACTGCGTGATGGTGGCTATAGGTAACACATTTCCTTCAGTCTGCAGGAAGGGTCTGGGAATGTGGGAGGAATCTTACTGCCAGATGCAGCCAGCTTCAGTCATGCTTCCAGAGCTGATGAAGCGTTCTCTTTGTCGAACAGCTGTGCTGGATGCTTTGGGCTTTCCCGTTTCCTTTTGCTACTTTCAGTTCTGCCTCTAAGTGGCTGGTAAGCCGTGTCTTGTAAATCTTGAGGTAATTACATGAGCTTTTTTAATTAGACTTGGAGAGGAATTGACCAACAGCAGAGAAATCAGCTATACATGAAGTCTCCCAAATGTCAGAGATGTGTCTATTTGTTTCCTTGTCTGTCTTTATTTTTTCTAAGTTCTGGAAAGTTTTCACATGCATCTAATGTTTCTTTAGACTCAGGATGACTGCATTGCATTAAGTTTTCAGAGATAACGATTATGGCCAACATGGAAAATTCCAACTGAAAATCTTCTAATACTGTACGTCACTTACTGATTTGGGTGGGGATAAGCTAAAAAGAATTTAATTGCAAAAATCAGACTAATTGCTGTAGAAATGGAAACAGGCAGTGTAAATGGAAATGTGGTGTAAGTGGAGTGCTGCTATTTTGGTGGAACCGAGGAGTCAGTTTATAGTAATCCCATGTATTTCTAGAAAAGATGAGAAGGGGCACAGTCGCTGCATGACCTTGACTACTCCTTTCCTCCACCTCCAGTACAGGAAGACCATTGGCTTTTGTAGGCAGATGTTTTGAAATTTGGTACATAGAATGTCCAGACCTTTGCAAAAAGGAAAACCGTACAGGTTTTTCCAAGTCTTTGCTTATTGTGTCACCTAAAAATCTGTTCTGAGAAATCAGAAGGGAAATAGTTTCTGCAAAAAAAAAAAAAAAAGGCCTTATTTGTGGCTCCTAAACAGGTGGAAGTTTTTTGGGGTAGGAGGCTTCATGAAAGTAATTATTTCTGAAATACTAAAAATTGACATGTGAAGTAGAAGGATCAGCTGGGAAAGCCACGCTGTATAGGAGAGGAAAGGAAATAGGGAGATTGTGACTGTTTCTGCTGTGGATGCAGTTAGTGCTTGGGAATGTGTTCTTGGAGTGGTCTGCTGAGCAAAAAATGGTGATAAAAGCTGTAGAATATCAATTAGACTTTGACCTCTGTCGCAGACGAAGAGAGAGACTGGAAAAATCAGTCTTACAGATGAGGTTCTGGAAGGGTTCTTAATAATTTTCACTGATCTGAATGCTGTATACAACAGTGTTCTCCCTCCCACTAGGCAAGTGGGACCTGGTCCATTTTCTCTGCTGGTGTTTCTGTACTGGTGGGAATGGATTTACAGTATGAAAGAGGAGTTGCGTAGTTGTGAATCAAGTCTCTGCTTCTTGGTGAGTGTGTGGAGGAAAAAGTCTGTGGAGGGCATGGAACCAGAGAAGGATTAATAAAAAAATCTTTACAGTTTGCAGTTTCCAGTATATTCAAATTAATCAACTGAGAAGACAACAGGATGTATGTCTTCCAGTGTTGTGTGGGAATAGCTGTGTGACTGCATGCTGCGTTCATCCTCTGCTTAGTAGTTGTGTCCAGTCCTGTCTGATGTATTATTTCTTCAGGGGCTGCATTTGCAAAGTAATGCTCAGAACTACTTAAATAGTGACACTTGCTCTTTCATTGTGAGGTGTTTGCATGAGCAGCATACATAGATGTAAAATGTGTTTTTAAAAAAAAAAGAATTTTGCATGTTCTGGGAATTTTTTTTTCTTCCCCTTTTATAAAACCATCTTTATTTTTAGGCGTTCTAGGCACTGTGGTAGGAGACAGGGCATTTTAAACCCGTGAAGGATGTGCAGGTTAGAATAGATGTTTTCTTTGCTTAAATAATGATGGGCAGATAGCTGCCTTTAAAAAGCAAAGGACCAGCCTTCTGAGAGAGGAGACACTGATGGAAGAACACTTTTCCTCTTCTCATTAGCCGTTGCTTCTGCAGGCCTAATAGAGTGTACGATCTCTTGATCAGTTAATTCACCTCCAGACATTCATGCATTGCGACGTTTGTCAGGGTCTCTAAAAGGCTTTGTGCCAGGCATATATTTTGCTATTATTTGAGCTGTGAAAGCTTCTTTGAAACTGTTAACCTTTTCTTCTCTCTTTTGCTTCTTGTGGTGTTGTGGCCACTTTATTTCAGAGTCTAAAATAAAAAATTTGGCATGAGGCCAGACTTGGCCATATTGCACTTCTCACTAATGCCTCCTGATAATTGCAGTAACAATTCTTAATAATGTCCACAATGTGTCACAAAGCCAACTGTTTCATATCAGGTTTGGAAAACAAAGCATAAACTTAACGTTCCTTCATGTCAGGTCCTTCAGTGAGCGGTTCATGATTTGAACTGAGCTTGGTTGTGTTCTAAGAGTCATGAAGAAAACCAGCTTTGGAGTCCTCTGTGCACTCCTTAGCTCCTGTTCCTGAGTCATTTGGCTTCTCCCCAAAATCTATTTGTAGATGTTTTGAGGTTTGGCTTTTTATTGTTTTGTGTATTTGTTTTGTCTGCTTGGTTAGTAATAATCTGCACGAAGGATAGTCATCTCTGATCGAAACAGTTTTTTTGATGGGTGGTTTTGTTTTTAAATTCCATGGCTCATTCTTGGTTTGACAAATGTTTTTGTTAGCATTGTTTTGTCACAACTTATGAAACTGCTAGTTTTCCATATTTCCTTTTCAATTTTTTTTGTAAGATGCTTCATTTGAGTTCTCTGTAGTTTTGTCTGTGATGCTGCTTCATGTGTCGTGTTTAACATAATGATTTGATATTTGTTTTCACCTACTGATATACTACATTTGCTTTAAAAGTCTTAGTTTTCCCTGTCTTAAGTTAGGGGTTTTATTACAGTTGCCCACAGGCCTTGAGATGCTATTAATTAATTTTCCTATTAGGTGGAAGCAATAAACTTTACTTAGAGCAGTGCCAGTTATGCATCTGAATATTAAAAGTACATAAAAGTTCATAAATGATTGTAATGGTCTCAGTGCAAAACACTCAAACCTGTAATTTAATAATTTGTTTTAATGTTGTTTTCTTGGTTTTGACTTTTCCCCCTTTACATATAGCACTAACTTCTTCCACAACCCTAACTCTATTCTCTATACGATCCTTGCTTCATCTGATGTAGACCGGAACAGTTTTTCCTGTCAACAAGTCACGTCCTCTTTAATCTTATTCAGTTCCTTGGTCTTGGCTTCTACTCTTGTGTTCCTCTTGGATTCACCTCCACCCCTTTGTTCAGGTCCCCCTAGATTTAGCATGCAGCAACTGGGATTAGCGATAGAAAGGGTAATTGCGGTCAATGCCAGTGCCCTGAGAAAGAAGCAGGCTCTTCAGAGAATTTAGGTGCTAAACTGAGTTTCTGCAGAGCATATTGTATTCGGAGTACTTCGTCCTTTTTGAAATTCCGTAGTTTTTAGTTAGTTGAGTTTCATAGGGAAATTAAATAACACTTTGACACCTGGGTATCCCCCCCAAACAAGACACTGTGTAAAAGCAAGGGGACAATTGCGTTGACAAGTACGAAGAGGCTGTTTTTTTAAGCTTTACTGTCAGAAACAAGAGATGCAGTTTAGCAGTACAATACCAAAAATGTCATCCTTGTGTAGGTGCTGTAAAAGAAAAAAATTGTGATGAAATTTCAATAAAATGTTTAATCAAAACCACAGTCTTAGAGAAACTAATAGGTGGCCCTTAGTTAAATGATGAGGCTTGCAGCAATACTGCCAAGCAGTAGTTCCTGTTACCAGACAATTTGTTTCCCCAGATTTAATTTTCACTTCTCTGGAGCCAGCTAGTTTTTTAGAATACCTAGCTTGTATAATACATTCTTTTCACCGAAAGAGTGGTCAGGCATTGGAACAGGCTGCCCCGGGAGGTGATGGAGTCACCATCCCCAGACGTGTTCAAAAAGCGTGTAGGCCTGGCACTTTGGGACATGGTTTAGTAGGCATGGTGGTGTTGGGTTGATGGTTGGACGTAATGATCTCAGAGGTCTTTTCCAACCTTAATGATTCTGTGATTCTATGAAAGTGTGTATGTATGTGGAGATAAATGTCATGTTACAATTCTTCTGGTAGTATTTTAGCCCTAGAAAGCTAGAACTTCCAGCGTGCATATGTTGTTTATATTTGAATATTCTCGGTGTTGTCTACAGATAAATGATGATAGAGGAACATATCTGAAGATGCTTTTCAGCTAATAAGGATTCCTCTCCAGTGTAACTTGCTATGTGAAAAGCAAGGGAGATGTAAAAAATACGTAACGTGTGTCCTTGCATTAGCATCTGTTTTGAGTTCTTTGGATTTGAAAGGGGTTTTTAATGTATTTTATCTCTTTGCTTTAAATTCTGCCACAAGAAGGATACCATTTGAGTTGCTGTATAACAGCCTAGTTGTACACAAGTTCTGCAGGTACATTAGGGAATTTAGCAGTCAGAATTTGTGTGCAGAAGAACCTGAAAATACTCCCTGTCCTCTTATGTTTTCTGAATACAACACTCACGGGCACAGCTGGAAAATTCAGGTTGAGAGTGGAAAATTGAATTTAGGACTCCAGTGCCCCTTGTGAACAGAGTTTTCTGATTTAAAATTACTTCCTATTTTTCAGGATTTCAGTAAATGTAGAGGAGTACAAGAAAGGAAGGAGTAATATAAATGAAAAATTAGGAAGAGCAAATGTTTATGACCAGGGTAAAAGCTGTATTTTATGGTACTCTGATTCTTTATTAGTTCATGCGGTGTTTCCTTTTTCGGTACTTCAAGACACAGTATTGTGTTTTTAAACATAAAGATTATTGCAGTTTATTTGGTGTAAGCTGCATAATGGTCAAGCATGTTGTGTTATTCAAGTGTATCTGTGACTGTTTGGCAATGTTAAATAGCAGATTTTAACACACAAGCATGAAGCTGAATAGCATCTTCTTATTATGTCACTTTTGTCCTGAATATTTGCACTTGTCTGTAAGCTGCAGTTTAAAATTGGTTTTAGGACAAGGTGGCCAAAATACACAATTTTCTTGATTAGTTGGCAGTCGGGGAGAAGATCTAGGGTAAAGCATATCACGTTTATGGCTAGGTAGTGGGTGTTACTGCATTTGCATGCTTTGCTTTGCAATTGTCATGAGAGATTTAACCCTAACGAAGAGATTTGTGTGAGATGGCTGCAAAGACCACATTTCTCTCCCTGATCTTTTGAAGAAAGCAGTCTCAGCCTTACTTGGGGAACGTGCTTGCTAAACTGGTGTAACATCTTGATTGACTGTTAACTTGATTTGTTTTCATTTCTCAAATAGCACTCAGCTGAATTTCTTGTCTGCGCTCTTAGGACCCTGCACAGATCTTCATCTTTCAGCGTAGATTTCTTTCATGAGTCTGGGTGTTGGTTTGTTGCTTGCTATTTGGTCTGCCAGTAATGCCAACTTTGTTGCTTTGCTGTTTGTCTTTTGTCTTTCTTACATTCTCTTTAAGCCTACAGCAAAACCCTATTCTAATTGGATTGCAGTTGGGGACTTGCTTTTTGAGGCTTTAAAATAGAATTATGACAATTACCTTTTTTGTACGTGCATTTTGTTTTCTCCCCTTCAGTTCCTGTGTATGTATTTGTGTGTGTTTAGGACTGATTTTTTTTTTTTATATGTTTCTGTAGCATCCTATGCTCCTTGCTTTGTTTTAGCAGTAAGAGCAGAACATTCCAGGTAGCTCTTTAGCACTTTTGCAAAACATAGCAGTATATGCTTTATAACTGCCTATATACCCCCAAGACATCTTCAGTTATTTCAATATCATTTCTACCTGATCCGGAGTCTGTCTGACAAATCAATACTGAGCTCTTCCAATGCCAAAGCTGGTACAGCTGATAGGTATGTGAAGCATGTGTTCTTGCCTTCAGGCTCTAAGGAGATGCAGGCACTTTTAAATTGTTGTATTTCCACAAAGGGGCTATTCTAGAAAAAAGATTATATTTAAAGCACCTATTTTTCATGTATATTCTCTCTAGCATCACTGAGGAAATGTGGTAATGAATGAGGATCCTTTCAGATATTAATTCTTGCCGCCTTCTTCAAAATTCCACAGTGTTCTTTGTTCAAATACTGTAATGATTGTCTGTGTTCAACAGGGTGCAGTTAGGGAGAAGAGGGCAATGCCACAACTAGCAGAGCTAGTGGGAGTGTATCCCGCACACTAGTGTGTTAAACTGCCAAGCAATTTGAGCAAACGTGTTAGTTACACGTTTTTGTTATGCAGAAGTTAACATCTATGTGTGCCGCAGGAGTGAGATACAGAAAGTTACCTCGGATTAATTTTTTCCTTTGCCAGTAGTTTCTGTTTCTGGACAGAGTAATCGGTGCAAGAAGTAGTCCTGGCGTTAGATTTCTGTTCTCTTTGGGAGATAGCTTTCAAGGGTTTGTTTTCTTACTGTTTAAATTTGAACCTACATATGTACATAGTTTTTTATTGACTCGATGTCTGGCCTTGGCCGTATGGATTGCCAGACATACCATAAAGCAATGTTCTTTGTCAAATAACTGACAACATGTTACTCTTTCTTTATTAAAAATTCCCTGACTAGATAGAAATATCTCTTACTTATTATGCTTTGGATGTACTGTGAGATAGCTAACAGAGTTTCCCTGGTCAGCCTGTAGAGCTTGGCACAAAGCCTAGTGAAGTAATTACATTGAAGATCTAAACTTAAGGCAGCGGGGATCAGTCAGAAATGAACATCTTGCTAGTTAAAACAAACCCACAACACAAACCAACCAACCAGCCTCTCCCCCAGTAAGCCCCCAAACATTTTACACTTGCCTGAGTCTAAAGCTGAGGGGGAAGAACTGTGTGTTTAGAATTTATAACTTGGTCCAGCCTCCACACTTGTCATACTTAATTGACTGCTATCTGAAGATCTTGGTCTGTTTTACAACAATAAGTGATTTGAATTCAGAGTACTTTGAAGTCATGGAGACTATGATGAGAGAAGGCACTACTACATTGTTATGTCTCACACCAGTGTAAGGTTTGTGTACATTTCTGTCTTATACCCTATTGTCAGGATGGTAAGTTCCAAGCTTCTGAACCTCTTCTAAAGTTGTACAGCTCTGCCTAAATAAATCCTCTTAGTTTTGTCATTGGTTTGTTACATTCTTGCATGTCACCTTTGCTTTTTCCATACTGTATAGCCTTTAAATGTTGGTAAGTTTTCAGTGTCATTTCATGGAAGTAGAGTTACGTTTACTCTACTTCATGAAATCAAAAGACAGACATGGAGTCATTGTTTCACAAATAATGTTCAGCTTAGCCCTTTGCAGTGACACAGAACTGCCCAAATTTTCCTTAAAAACTTTGAGTTTGAGGGAAAACCTTTCCCTTTGATATTGTATGACAATGTAGGTCTTATTTTTTTCAAGATAATTAGTGAATACAAAGACTTTCCCCTTTTCCCTCTCTGGTGGAAGATCTGTTGTTCTTCATTTTTCGTGCTAAAAATGATTAGTCAGAAACATTTTGAAATAACATGCTGATAGAATATGTCAGTCTATCAGATCAGGTTGGTCAAGCAGCACCTGCTTTTCATAAACCCATGCTGGCTGGCCCTGATCGCCTGGTTGTCCTGTACGTGCCACATGATGCCACTTGAGATGATCTGCCCCATAACTTTCCCTGGCACTGAGGTCAGACTGAGAGGCCCGTCATTCCCCAGATCCTCCTCCTGGCCCTTCTTGTAGGTATCACGACTGCTGCTAGGTAGTAGCGAAATGTGCTGATCAAGAGTTCCATTTCTGCTCTGAAGGGTATGTGTGTGGTGTTTTGGGTGGCGTTTTTTTTTTTGAGAATTATGGGTCGTGGAGAGGGACAATGCGAGGACTGAGGCTCAAAATTCCGTTACAGAATACTTCTTCAGATTTCTCTGCCTTACTGTCCAATTCAGTAGGATTATAAAGATTTTTAGGTCTTTATATATTTATTTATTTTATGCGTCTATATACAAATAAAAATGCTAAGTCATCTTGATCTGTTCTGGTCATTACCATCAACAGAACCAGCAATTCTACTTTGTATTGGAAAGAAAAAAAGTTATCTAGATTAGCTTGTCCCCCCATCTCCTTTTACCTGTTTATCAGATGTGCTGCTAACAAACTTACTTGATAGAGAGAAGGGATTTAATTCTTTATCTGTGCTTTGAAATTAAGACTTCAGGTACAGGTGTACAGCACTGCTGGATGCAGCGTAGCATCGTGGCCTCTCACTGTCTGTGACATAGCACTCCAAGCACAGTTGGTTAGGTAATTGAGTGGAACAGATGCATCTAGTAGGGGACTACAGAGTAGGAGGTAGATTGTGGTGTGTGTTAAAAACAAANCCCACCCACAGAGAAAACAACAAAACCAAAACGCCAAATCAAAACGAAGAAAACCCCTACCAAAACTGCCACAGCTTTTCTTAGATCCAGATGCTGAGATGCTCAGGCTGGAGTGGAGCACACTAAAGGATGTGTCGGGGACTTAAATCTTGGGTGCACATATATGTTGAAGAGATAGCACAGGGCTAGTCTTGGAGGAGGAAGCATGCTTAAAGATCATGGTTTGGGGATATGCGAGGAGGTGTTCTTCAGTGTCACACTTAAAATGTGAAAAGACTGAAATGACCTGCTGGCACTTGAATTTGTCCAGCTTGATGTGGATGGAGTTGTTGCAGTGAAATTTTTCTTTCTTCAGCACTAAACACTTGAGAAGCAGTCAGGGACCAGCTGTGGTATTTGTTGGTGAATTCATCTCCTCTGCATGGAATTACTACCACCATTGTTTCTGACCTTGGTGTGGCAGCTAATAAAAACAGAGAGGAAAAAAAGGGGAACTTGGCCACTTCAACCCTGAGGTAGAAGTCTCTTCAGATAAGAGTACGTGCTTGTGTTATTTGATATATTCTCACTTGCTTGTCTCTTGATACTGCTGTTTTCATGAGAACAGCTATGCTGTTAGTGGTAACTGTTCTTGCATGGAAACTGCGTGTGGTATCAAGCCTGTATGTTGCTGAATTAGCTCCAAGCCTATGCAGCCGAAAACGTGTTTTCTCAGAACTGCTTTCAGGCTTCTGTGCCTCCAGAAATAAACCTGGTAACACATTCAGTACCTGCTGCCCCTTATCTCTGTGTCTTTTTGTTGATGTTTGGTTGGATTTTTGTTTGGTTTTGGGGTTTTTTGGTCTTTAGAGATGTCTTTTTTCTGCAAGGTTGTTTCTTGGACTAGTCATCTGGAAATGAAATAAGTTGCTGACTCTTTCTATGTCGTGGCCAGCTTTCTTCATGCCATCTGTTTCAAATACTTTGTCATAGATGGGAATTATTTATGATCTTCTGTTTTTCCTGTAGCTGTCCTTATTGATGTGAATCATGTTGGCCTTTCCAGGGAGCTGGTTTTCAGACTGTTTTGTTGTGTGGACTGATAATTGCAGGTGACCTATCTTCTGGAAAGGACATTCACCCTGCAAGGGTATCATGGATCCACCACATGTGGTTTGCTGGTAATAGCTGCAGTTTCTCTGAATACATAACCGTTTCAGTGTGGTGGATTTTTTTCCTTTTTTTTTTTTTTCTTTTAAAATAACAACTCTGCCTCTGAGACACTGACCCTAATCCTAGCCTTTTCTTTTTCTGTGGTTTGTCTGCCCTTGTTAGACAGCTCTGTCTGGAGGAGCACATACAGCTGGAGTTTGCAGAAGGCGCTTTTTTTAACAGCTTAAGTGACATAAGGTTATTGTAATGAAAAGCCTGTATGCATACAGTCTTAATGTCTCTGCATACTTCAAATGATCTATATTGAATTTTTCCATAGTGAAAGAACAGGCCTTTCGTCTTATCTTTATTCTTATCTCTAATTCAACTTAATGTTTTTTGCATGCACTCTCCCAGCAGTGAGATCTCTGCTGATCTCAGTTGCACCTTCAAGGCTCTCTTTGTACGTTAACCTGTCCCGTGATAAACTTTCACCCCTACTTGCATTTACCTACTAGGCTTTACTGGCAGTTCCATCGTAAAGAACTTTAGCAGCAGAGTGGCATATGGATTCCAGTCCATCTATTCTCTTCAGTGATTCACTTCAGACCAGCCCAGGTCTGAGTTCATCAGAAAGGCTGACACTAGGGTGGCTATGACCCTTCTGCCCCCACAGGAGCTGTGTTTAGCCTGGTTTGTTTCAGTGTTGGGGTATACAGAGCAGAACCACGCACAACTGCACAGGGTACAGTAGAGAGACTAGTGAATTCTGGCTTCAGGGCAGGAGTAAAATGGTGGGAGAGCTGGTAAGATGAGCTGCTGAATCTGGCTGTTGTTGAAGTCCTCGTAGTGGGAAGCTATGCCATGACTCACATCCAGACTTGTTCAAGCAAGGAGGTGAATCGTCTGGTACCAAATGACTAGCAGCACGAAGGTGGGTGGAATCTACGGTAAAAAGTAGAACTGAAATACCCTTTGTTGCACACACAGGGGATAATGAATCTGGTAGCTGTCTTGAGTTTTACTTACCTGTCTTATCAAAACTATGTGTTCTCTGCAATCCAGCAGTGTATCATGTATCTGCTGATGTTAACTCTGCCAAAGGCAGTATTCTGTCAGCTCTACCTGCCTGATTATTTTGTGCTACTAAAATGAACTGCTAATATTTTCTGATTCAGAATATTGGATGTGTGTTCCATCAGAGCTGGTGTCATTGGAGTCACAACCCACATAAACATTTTAATAGTCTGAAGACTCTTTTCTTTGCCATAGGTATAATCACATCAATTTAGGTATGCTTTTGTGCTTCTGAAATGGTATCTGTGCTGTATAGGGATTTTTCCAGGTGTAAATTGTCTGTTGGAACTCCTAACTGCTTCTGAAATACATTCTGAAGGGGAGACAGGAAGCGGGGGGAAAAAAGCCAATAACAGAGCAATTTCCAGCTTCTCACTTTGGTATAGGATCTCATGTAACATGGGTTAATACCCTTAATAAGAGAGAACATAAAGCCTCTGAAGATCAGCACTCTTGATAGGTAACGTCAAGATTAAGTTGACCCTACCATGGTTGCAAGCTCTGATAGGAAGGAGATATTTCTCAAGTATCCATTTTTAAACTATATTAAAGTTTATGTTAAATGATAATGTGGAGGGCATTGAGAAATTTAAAAAGAAAGTTAAACATTTTAAGAATATTCCCCAAAAGGAGAAGTCATGAGGTCACCAAGCACTAGTACTTACTGCTCATTGTGGTCAGTTACACCAGTAGTTTAAAGGAGCATTATCAAAAGACATTGCCTTCTGCAGTGTTTATGCCGGTGTTAGACACTACTTTTTCTGTAATGCTAATTCTATTAATTAGTTTGCACCACTCCTGCTATCTTTGATTTGGTGAATATGATGTAGTCTTCTCAAGATGGCTACAATCTTTGATTATTTACACCAGATCTTTTTGATTTACAGGGCTGGCTTTACTTGGTGTCTTGCTGAGAGTGGAAACCTTTTTCTTAAGGAGGACTAAAGACTACTTTTTGAAAAAGAACAGTCTTGAGATCTTGAGAAATATTTGCCAAGTTGAGTAGGATTGTATTTTCAGTTAAAGAACCCTGTGGGTATCTTTTCAGAAGTATGAGCAAGTCTATCTTGCATTTGTAAAATATTCTAATTTTTTGGAGGGGAAGACTCTTAGAAGGACTAGCGTACTGTTTCTGAAAGGGAGAAAGAAAGGTGAACAGTCTCATGAATTTTCATCCTTTGCCATGTGTGATTTGGATGAGGCTCTTGACCCATATCCTCTCCCATCAGATGCATACCTTAAATAGCAGACTGTGGAGTTCATACTCACTACAGCAAGGAGCGGCTGTATAAATTGGAATGTTTATGTAGAGATTGAGACAGAACGTTTAAAGTATCTTGGGGAAGAACCTAAATGTAGGTCTTGTGTCTCCATGGATGTTCAGTAGGTAGAGGATTTTGAACCAGTATCATATCCTGGAAAAATCTGTTCTGCCGTGTGGGATATAGACAGCATTGGGTAGATACCTTTTGTCATCTTTTCTTCCCAATTTCAGTATTACGTTAATTAAAACTTTGTTTTCCTCTGTACATATCTTGAAAGTGGTAAGAGAACACAAAGCCAAAAAGGAAACTCTTCATGTTAATTCAAGTGCTTTCACCAGACACAGCACCGTATTTTAAAACCAGCTGAAAAAAAGGCAGTTACAGGCAAGCCCAAGATTTACTCCAGTTTTGTCTGTTTGGCACAGATATTCAGATAGCTTAATGTTTTGATGCTTCCTCTTGCACTACCTTGTTTTTTTGTGTTAGAATTCAGTGAGAGCATTTTCTACTAGCAGAAGCAGTGATGTGTAGAAGTGCTCCTGTGTATCTGGTTATCACCTGTTAAAGCTTAAGTAGTTCTTAAAATTTTATGGCACTGATAGAAGAATTGGAGGGGTTTTCTTTCTGGTGTGTTTCATTCTTTGCTCTGACATTTTTATATTAATTATGTGTATTCTCCCTCCCAAGATTTCTAACAATCTGCTTAAACCATCCTTGTTTCCTGTCTTAATGGTACTTCTGTACTACTGTCCAAAAGTAATACTGGCAAAAATTATGCATCTGAATGATCGGTTCTGTGATGAAGTCTTTTGTCATCTGAGAAATAGACAATGTGCTCAAGATGTCTGTTATTCCACATTCTGTGGAAGTAAACATGCGTATTTGGCCACTTTTAAATTTTTATTCAACACATATCATTGCATTTAGTAGAGTATGTTGGAAGAAGAGACCAAGTAGTTCAGTAGCAGAATATTTGACTTTCAGTACTGACCATAATTTTTATACATCTATGTAAATTACTGTAGGTTTTTTCGAATTTTTTTCTACAAAAGCTGATAATGAAGAATTTAAATGCTAAAGACTCCATATTTCAATCTGTGCATCTGAAGCTAGCTTTTAAAAATGGGCTCTTGAGTTGGAGAAAGGAAAGTGTTCACTGTTTAAGGCTTTTCACAGGCAGTGAAAAGCCTGAGTTGGGAAGTACTTGGCTATGTATGTTGAAGTCAGCAGAGCTGTGTGCATAGTTTTGCATGTGCTTGTCTTGCATAACCCTGTCTGTTCTATATGATGCCTTCTGGATATATTTATTCTCTGGAAGAGTTAACAAATAATTTTTTTACATTCTTTCTCCAGGGACTGCCTCAAGGCATTCTACAGGTTGAATACAGTTCTGTAAAGTCAATTTCAGAAAGCCATTTAAGTGTTGGTAAGCAGGCGAGATGAGATATTCACATGATTAATTCCCACAGGTCTGTTGCTGTAAGTCAGCTGCATGAGGTAAAGTTAATCACAGCAAGCATGATGGAGGAGCACTTTAAGGTTGTTCCCAACCTTAAAGTGCTTGAAGTGTGCAGGTATGATTTGGTCAAACCTAGATAATGCTCTGTCAGTATCTGTCTTACCCCTTTTCCTTGATTTTTCATTTCCTTACTGCTGCTCAGCAAAACCGTTAATGCTGTCATATTCACCTGCACTTCTGTCAGTATGTTGGTAGGAACTGCAGCTAGTGGTTATTGAGTGTATAGGAATGAGTTTGTAGAAACTGATGACAGAAAAAGCAAAGCATGTCTTGAATGTCAGCTCTCCTAGCCAGCGTTGTGACTGATTCATTGCTCAGTTCTTGCTGCTGCTTCGCTTAGTGGCTTGCAATGTTCTTCCTCTTTTTTTTTTCTGCTAGATACAGCTGTTTACTCACATGGAAATATGTATCACCTGGAGGCAGCCTTCTGTTCATGGTTCATTGCGTCCTATGGATTTTTCCTGCAACCTGCCTGTCTTTACAAAGCCTCCTGAGTGATGGTGATGAGCCTTTTTCCTGTTGTAGGAAAGGAATGAGACCACCAGTCAAATTCCAGCAGTGCTGCAGATCATAAAGCAGTGGGTTATTGGAGTTACTAGGCTTTTGTTGCTGTGTTTTGCATATGAGGGTATTAATGTTTTATAATGCCAAATGTTTTGTACATTCAGGTGATGATTTGTGTTTAGGCTGAATTTTGAAACATAGTGGGGTGTTTATTTTGTAATGTAAACACCTGCAGTGAGGTATTATCCGAAGTAGTTTTGCACATGTGGAGACTATCGTGCTTAGTTGAATACTCTTCCAAATTTCTCTTGACAATAAAATGCTTATCCTTTTAGATGTGTGAGCTTGCTATTTTTCAGCTTTTCTCCGGAAAAAGTACTAATCTCTGCTAGGTAAAAAAAAAAATCTCTAAAATACAAGGTGGTTGGTTGTCTGTTGAAGCTCTGGATGGAGAATGCGAATCTAAAGAGTTGTATTTTATTAAACAAGTTGCTTAGGTTGGAGTGTTGAGTCCAGGTGGGTGGGATGGCTAGTGAGTTGGATTCTTTTGTGTGTAACTTCTTAAATTGATAAAGAAAATGTAAGATAATGTATATACTTGGGAACAGTGCAATTTATGGTTTTTCAACTTTAATGTTTGTGTCTAGAAGTGGAGTTAGGCATGTGTACATGTGTGTATATGTGTATTTACAGTAGGCAGCATCACTAAATGTGTATGAATAATAGATATGTAAAAGCCTCATGAGGCTGCTTCTAGCAAAAGCTTCGTTTTCTTTCTGATATGTGTATGGTGGTATTGTTGAAATTGATCTAGTAAAGCTTTTACAAAGTTAGTGAAAGTACAGTTCAGTTAAATACTCTTCCTCTTCCTTCCCCAACATCCTCCATTCCATCCCCTCCACGATCCATTTCCCCCTTTTCTCTGTTCTTCTTCCTCCCCTTTCTCCGTTCACTGTCAGGAAGGGGCGCCTCAGAAGAGTCATTTCAGCTCAGCACGCCACCGTCAGAGACTAGTGGAACCAGCAGCTGCAAAAGTGAGTGCCTTTACTGAAGGACCATTTTTTAAAATGGAATGTCGTGTTGGCGGAATATTTGTTACTAAAGAGCAGCTCTTCTGTGTGCTTGGTGGGAGATTTAGTTACTCATCTGCAAGTGATACAATCACTGTCTCTAAGGGTGAACTTCAGCACTGGAGAGATTCATATTCAGCAGTGCAGCTGTTGTACTTTCTTGAAAAAGTGGGGGTGAGATTTTTTTTTTGTACCTGCAAAGTGAAATAGAAACTGTATGAAGTGTTCTGCTTTGGTTTTATTCGTGTGATGTCTGTTTTCTTAAATATATGTGCGGTTTGCCTCGTTCTTAAACAGAAGACTTTCATTGAATAAAAAAATGGGAAGGATATGGAAAATTATCAGTCTATTATCAAGCTGTGACTTTGGCATCAAAAGATGATAGTAGCAGTACCAGTTTGTAAGATTGTTCCACCTTTTGAGACATGCTTTTTGTTAACAGTACATAAAACAGTGTGAGATATTCAGTGAGTATGATGTTTCTATGGAACTTGTATTCTCTAGGCTAATAAAATGTACTACAATGCATATTTTAGAGCATCAGTAACTGTTTAACTGTGTCTATTTTTTGCTGCTTTTTGTGGGAGTCCAGCAAAAATGAAACTGTGTATCCATTACTGCCACCTCCTAGAAATCCCATTCTCACTTTCCTTTAGTAATTTAGATTACTTGCAGAATTGATTGCAATATTTACGTACAACCTTTGATATGGGTTGAAGTAAACCAATGGTAGTACTCCTGGTCTTGAAAGAAAAGCTCTGGTTTTAAGAAAGAAAAAAGATGGACACATGTTGGCTTGTCTTGCATTTTAAATTATGACTCCGATCACTGTTGTCAGACCAGTCCTGTTGCTCAGTGTGTTGGCTCATTAGTTGTGTTGACTTTTGCTGTTGCCAGCTTGTATCATTCATTCGTTTTGTTCTGTAATAACATTGCCACTACCAAGCTATCCTTTTGGGCATATGGGGAAGGGCATTTTGGAGGTTACAGATGCAAAAGTGAATAAAGTATATGTGTGTGTGGTTTTGTGGGTTTTTTTGGTGGTTTTTTTTTTAGGATTAGTTAAGAGGAGAAATTAATTTTCAGTGAGTCTGTACTGTCTCTTAAGGGGCTGATTCTTCTGACAAGCCACTTCTGTGTGCATTAGTGTACACGAGAATTGCTCCAGGTAATTCCATCAATGTGGAAAGCCAAAGGAAAAAAGTATACCAAAGTGCAGTTCTGTGGGCATATGCTCTGCTAACTTTTGCTTCCTCCTCTTATCTAGTTTTCGACTCTACCTCAGTGCCCTACTGTACCCCTGGATGCACCTTGTTGAAGGTAGATTTGCTGTTAAAACCTCAATCTGGTAGCTGTAAAGTTGTTGCATTTCTGTGTTGTTTGGGACAGAGAGACCAGAAAGGGTCTAGATCAGTGTTCCCAGGGCCCTTAGCCACTGCCTTTCAGTCAGTGTCTTTGCTGCTGGGAAGACATCCCAATGCACTGGGAGCATGTCAGTTTGCAGCTCAGCAGTGCTGGATACCAGCCCAGCATCAGGAGCGGCTGTTATCACACACCGCATCATCCTCCACCTCTCCCCATACAACCATTGTCAGCACCTTCAGAACGACCATCTGCCTGGAGAAGACCATTCAGCACACAGTAGAAATGTAGCTCTGGTTGAGTGTTTTGTTTTGATCAAAATGTGTCTGTAGGGGAGAAAAAGGAGGCAAACAAGAAGCACTGCTTTGATGTCAGTACAGCGTGACAAGAGAGAAAAACTGCAAGTTCATAGTTCCTAGGGGCATGGACCAGAGTGCAGATCGCCCAGCTGATCTCATTCCTCACTGTGCATGCAAGAGCATGATGAAACCCTGGCACAATGGTCTTCTGAGACCTGTTCGTTGAGAACCTTCCACTAGGTGGGTGGTGTTTCCATATGGTAATCCAATAAAACTAATTCTGATGGGCATCTGTACCCATCTGTGCTGACAGCTATCCCTTCCCTTCCTCTTCTACTGTACACACTTCTCAGTGAAGAACACCTGCCATGCTTTACACCCTAGATATATGCCTCTTTCTCACCCAACACCCTTGCTATGTTCTTGCAATAAACTGCTACCGTTGAGAGGAGTGTACTTTTCTGGTCTGATTGAGGTAACTTGAGGTAATAATTTCTGCATCTTTCCCAATCCTTTGCATGTGCCTTTCCTTTCTTTTGTGACTGGATCAAACTCAGGGGCTTGGGCTGTGTGCTTTTGCCTAATACTTCTCTAGGTCTTAGGTTTGGGAAATGTCATGTTCACCCATAACCAGACCACACTTGGGCTGATCCAGCTGATGGAAGGTAGGATCTGGAATAGGCCTCAGCACCTCAGCAGCTGCCCTTCAGTAGGAAGCTTTGGAGCAGAAATACTGGTTTGTGATTCTGGGACAAGGGGGACAGAGTTTGCTGCTTTGCATGGGACAGGCCTTGGAGGCAGACACGAGAGCAGTGAGAGGTCTGTGTTCAACACCTTTGCTTGGTACTACTGGGGCTGTACTGGACTCCTATTCTATATACTGAGACTAATCAAGAAGAGGGATGAAGAGTCCTGCAGCAAGTGCTACGGCTGGTGGGAGCAGCAACCCAAGGTTACCTAAGCAGATTTGACTGGGGAGGTGTGGCACATGGTGCTGTGTAACAAGCAAGGATGATACACTGTGTTCTTCAAAAACCCATCTATGTTTCAAGGGCATACTTGAGGCAGTGTGAGATTCTCAGTATTGCCATTCAGATCACTATGAAAGCAGAGTAAGGAAGGGCTCTTAACACAGAGCCCCTGAGACAAAGTCCCTTGTACTCCTGGTTGCACTCCCTGAACTGAGGTTTTCTGGCAGGCTCCCCTGCAGACTGCTGCAAGCCAGTAGGAGTATCATCAGAGTGCTGTCACCCTTCTTCCCTCCTGTTGTGTGGCATTGGCAACCCTTGCTAGTAGTTGCTGTGACAACCTGATTCTAGGCGTCTCAAAAGACAACAGCACTGCAGCCTCTCTCCATGCCCTACCAAAGACTTAACCTGCTTACTCTGTGTGCCTCTACAGACACAACTGCTGCAGTGCTTTTGGGTTTGCATGGCAAGGTCTTGGTAGTGGGAGGCCACAGGTGTGGCAGCTTCTGCAAGAAACTATTGGAAGCTTCCCCTGTGTCCAACAGAGCCAATGTCAGTCGACTCCGGGATGGACCCACTGCTGGCCGAGGCCGAGCCCATCAGCGACAGTGGTAGTGCCTCTGGGGTAACCTAATTAAGAAGGGGAAAAAAAAAAACAAGCACAGGAGCTTTTGCAGCAGGAGGAGTGAGAAGATGTGAGAAACTGTGCAGACACCAGGGTCAGTGCGAAAGGAGGGGCAGGAGGTGCTCCAGGATCTGGAGCAGAGATTCCCCTGCAACCTGTGGATAAGACCCTGGTGAGGCAGGCTGTCCCCCTGCAGCCCATGGAGGCGGGATGATGGGGAGCAGAGATTCCACGGGCAGCCTGTGGGGGACCCCACGCCAGCGCAGGTGGAGACACCTGAAGGAGACTGTGATGCTGTGGGAGAGACCCAGGCTGGAGCAATTTGTGAAGAACTGTAGCCCTTGAGAAGGACTAGCATTGGGGAAGTTCGTGGAAGACTGTCTCCTGTGAGCGACTTCACACTGGATGGGAGGCAGAGTCCTCCCCATGAGGAGGAAGAAGCAGCAGAAATGGCGTGTGATCAACTGACCGTAACTCCCATTCCCCTGTGCTGCTGGGGCGGGGGAGTAGGGAGAGACCAGGAGTGATTAAGCCCAGGAAGAAGGGAGGGAGGGGTGCAGGGAAGTGTGTTAAAGTTTGATTTTATTTCTCACTGGTCCACTCTGTGTTCTGCTTGGTAATAAATTAGATGAATTCCTCTCTAATTTTGGTCTGTTTTGCCTGGGATGATAATTGGTGAACAATCTTTCCCTGTCCCTATCTCAACCCGCAAGCCATTCATTATGCCTTTTCTCCCATCTAGTTAAGGAGGAGGAGTGATAAAGTGGCTTTGGTGGGCACCTGGACTTCAGCCAGAGTCAGCCCACCACAAATGCGCTCTTGGCAGCCCTCTCCAACACTGGATCATGCAGGGCATTTATCGCTCATGTTTGGGGTTTTAGGGACCAGGGAAGCTCTTCTGATGAAGACTAGGAGGACAGGGCTGAGAGTCAGCTGTGGAGGTAATTCCAGAAGCAGGAAACTGTGTAAAGGCAAAAGGACTGGCAGAGCTTCCCTAGCACCTTGTTCTATCACACTCATTCTGATTTATTACCTCAGGAAGAACTGCGAGTAGCTCCTGGTGGTAGGAATAGGTGCACAGAAGCCAGCAGTCTCCTGGTCTTGTTGCTGTCTTAAAGCAAGAGCTGCTTTGCCTGCTGCTTTTAGACTGAAGATGGCAAATTGCCATCAGCAGAGTTGACAGGCCTTTCTTTAAGCTTATTGACTCAGCTCTTTCTAGTTTAAAAAACACAACAAACCCTAAACAAACAGCAAAACCAAACAGACTGGTTACTTTGAAATGGTGTGTTGTCTTGTGGATCTGTAAAGACTAGCGGGATCCCTTTTATTCGTTCTGCCTTCCTGTGTAGCAGCTGCTTGCCCAGGTGGCAGGATGTTATGGAAGCCCAGGCTGCACAGCTTGCAGAGAGTGTTGCCTGTATCAGGGACACTGCTTGTGGGTGGGGGAAGACCATCAAAGACCAGTAAAGGAATACTGGTTTTGAGCCTAGGAAAGCATCCTGGCTGGTTGTAGGGATGTTTTGTTCTGCATGTTTGGTCCCTAGGTTTCCTGCGTCTGGCTTCTAACCTCATGGGTATGGCAGAAGAAGCTGTTTGGGAGACTTGAAAGCAAGCAGCAGCAGTGATTCAGAGGAGCCTGAGGTACAGCTTGCCTAAAACATCCTCCACCTGTGGTCAGCTGACAGCAGGTATTCACCTGCATTTCGGCACACATTCTGCAGGTTGTCATGAATCCAGATGAAGATCATTTGTGGATTAGTGATATGGGTGACTCAAAGTAGCAAGGGACATGAACTGTTGACTTGCAATGCAGAGGAGACTAATCTTTCCTGTGGGGAGAGGATCTTGCCCTGCCCTGGAAGTAGAGTTGTGGAGATACGGTACTGTGAACTTGGCCAACTGTGAGCTCCTGTCCAAACTTATGATTGCTTGATTGATTTGATGCAAGTCAGGGAAAACTGGGCTTCTGGCAACGTTGATGAGCTGCTTCTCTATAGATTTCTTTTTGGATCTCCATTTTAGGAGCTATAGCTGGTGGCTGTTCTAGGTTCCTAAGGTAGTCCCCTTTGTGAAATTTTGTGTCTTCATTCTGTTTTGAGTCAAGCTTGGAAGCCATTGGGGCTGATACCTGCATCTGAGAGAGGAAGTAATAAAGAAGTTTTGAGAGGGGTGTCTGCTTTCTCCAGGTATTGGAGGAAGTCCTTCCTTCATCCATTCAGGACTGATTTGCCTTGTGTCATCTTTTGTGCATTAAAGTGACCATTTGACAGCAGAATGAGCGGTGGCATGAGTATTTAGTATGCTTACCTAACTAGGGCTTAACAGCTGCTGAAGGTATGAATAGGACCTTTATAATTGCAGGGCATGGAGAACATAGGTGAAATCAAAGAGCATAGCCAGTAGGTTGGGCGAGGTAATTATTCTCCTCTAAATGACACTTAAATGTATGTAAATATCTGAAATAACTGCATCTAGATTTGGGCCCTGATTAAAAAAAAAAACAAAACACAGGAGTTCATGATGTACAGTGGATGTACAGTGGATGTGGTCTATCTTGACCTCAGCAAGGCATTTGACACCGTCTGCCATGGCATCCTTGTGGGCAAGCTGAGGAGGTGTGGCCTGGATGATCTGGTAGTGAGGTGGATTGTGCGCTGGCTGGAGGATAGAAGTCAGAGGGTTGTGGTCAATGGGGCTGAATCTAGTTGGAGACCTGTGACTAGTGGAGTCCCTCAGGGGTTGGTGCTAGGACTGGTGCTATTCAATATCTTCATCAGCGACCTTGATGAGGGAACGGAGTGTACCCTCAGCAAGTTTGCTGATGACACAAAATGGGGAGGAGTGGCTGACACACCAGAGGGTTGTGCTGCCATTCAGCGGGACCTGGATAGGCTGGAGAGCTGGGCGGGGAGGAACCTAATGAGATTCAGTAAAGGCAAGTGTAGGGTCTTGCACCTGGGAAAGAAGAATCCCATGTGCCAGTACAGGTTGGGGACTGACCTGCTGNTATTGCGTCCAGTTCTGGGCCCCTCAGCTTAAGAAGGACAGGGAACTGCTAGAGAGAGTCCAGCGCAGAGCCACAAAGATGATCAAGGGAGTGGAACATCTCCCTTATGAGGAAAGGCTGAGGGAGCTGGGTCTCTTTAGCTTGGAGGAGACTGAGGGGTGACCTCATCAATGTTTATAAATATATTAAGGTTGAGTGTCAGGAAGATGAAGCCAGGCTCTTCTCATTGTCATTAAGTGATAGGACAAGGGTCAGCGGGTCCAAGCTGGAGCATAGGAGGTTCCGGGTTAACATAAGGAAAAACTTTTTCACCATGAGGGTGACAGAGCACTGGAACAGGCTGCCCAGAGAGGTTGTGGAGTCTCCTTCTCTGGAGACATTCAAAACTCGACTGGACACGTTCCTGAGTGATGTGCTGTAGGTGGCCCTGCCCTGGCAGCGGGGGTTGGACTAGATGATCTTTCGAGGTCCCTTCCAACCTCTACGATTCTGTGATACAGGGAGGAGCTGAGGAGCAGGTTTGCTTAGTGCTGCAAAGGCTGAGATTGGATTAATGGCTGTCTTTCACTACCTAACGTATATAAAGAGATATAGAGTCATTCATGGAGGTGCACTGCAAAAAGATGAGAAGAAACATTCACAGGTTACCAGAAGGGACAGACACAAAAATTTTTTCTCTATTAAGGTGTTCAAGCATTAGAACAAGTTACCCAGAAGGCTCCATCCTTGAAGGTATTCAAAACTTGACCAACAAAAGCCCTTGAGCAACCTAATTTCCCTCTGAAGTTAGCCCTGCTTTGAGTGGAGAGCTGGACCAGATGGCCTCCAGATGTCCTTTCCAGCCTGACTCGTTCTCTGATTGGAGGGTGTGTTACTTGCTGCATGCTGGCCTCTGCCTGCTCCATCATGATGCGAAGCTCTCAGGTGGCTTTTTCAGCATAGCATCTTCTAAGCTGATAAGCAGTACAGATGGTAAAAAAGATGTTGAAACACAGTAGATTCTAACTGGTCCGCTTTGACCCACAGAGCAGTGTTTGTTGTCAGACATATGTAAAAACAGTATAGATGTAGTCTCTACATATCTTTCGTTGTATATATTACATTGCTTGGTGGTCCCTTGAAACAGAAGCTTAATTTTAAGGGTTGCTGGGTAATTTGTTTGCTAGAACTTTTGTGAGTAACAAATGTGAACACAGGTAGACAACATTAAAGAAAGTACTGCAGGAGTAGTGATCTGAAGGATGAAATAAAACTGATTTATAAAGCTGGGAAAGGTAACATTCAAAAATCAATTTGATATGGGACCGTGAAGGTTGAGAAGGCGTTACAAGGGAAAACATTCTGACTGTTTTCAAACTCTTGTGTTTTAATACATAATAAGAATAAAGCTGTATTCTGGGTAAGCTGCCATTATAAACTGGGAACACTTGTAAGTAACACGAAGATTACTTTGAATCTTGTTAGCTTGCAAAAACACTGATAGAATGAATCAAACGAAAATCTGGTTGTGAAGAGAAAGGACATTTCTGCAGAGAGAGTGTTAGTTCATTTTTAAGTCATTCTCGTGTGAGTATCTTATCAATTAGTTAATCAGAGCATGGTAATCTATCATCAGCTCATACCAAACAATTTCTGCAGCATTTGTAAATAAAGATTTTCATAAGCAAGAAAGTCTACTTAAGTCATTTGTGGGGTTACAGTAGTCATGGTTACACAGATTCTACTTTCTAAGCTGATAAAAATTTTCTGGAACCATTTTCTGCGCTGTGACCTGTGACTTATAAAGAAATAGTTTGCGGTTGAGAACCATGTGTCCACTTGCTAAACCTAGACTGAAGTTCTTAAATAGGTGGGAAGCCTCAGTAAAAATAATTATTTACTTTTGCTATCAATAATAGATGGCTAAATGGAACAGATGTTTTAAACCCACATGGATTCTTAGAATTTTACTGCTTTTTGCTGTAAACTCAACACAAATTGAGGAGTAGGGCATTACTGTAAATTGTTCATCACAGGATCTGCCCATTTAAAAGAGAAATCATCCAGTAGGCAGGGGCATGCAGAGAAAGGAGGACTATTCCCTGGCACTCCTCTCTGGCAACAGCTGGTAGAAGTTTCATTTGATGGCCACTTGATTGCTAGAAAGTTATGTTTACCAAAGGTTAAGGAGTCTGGCAGGCATATAAATAGAAGCAGAAGTGTGTTTGCAGTCATATATAACAAATGGATCCTCTTTTTGGCAAGTTAAGGTTGTCTTCCTTAGAAAAGTAATCCCTGAACAAGTCAAGTCTGTCAGTAGTGTAATATTAAGTGTATTCATTGGATTCACATATAAGGTTTTACAACCTTCTACCTCAAAATAGAAACAAAATAAATCCACAGTACTCCCTTTTCTCCTTAGTAAAACTAGTTTTGTAGGAGGTAACACCAAGTTATAATTAGATGTTTGCAGCTGTTACTTCAGATGTGTGACGTTCGTCCCAATCGTGTTTGCATGCCTCCCAGTTGATTAAAAATAGAAGTAGCTGTGGTAGAAACAGCACTAGAAATGGTTTGGCTAGCATAAATACTAGCATTTATACAAAAGAATGTTACAGAAATTTAAAGCGGCTTAAGATATGGTTAAATTAGTGGACATACGTCATCATTTTCATGTGGGATGTCTGTGTAGTATGGACACAAAAAAGGGGTGGAGCGAGGCTGAATTGTGGCCTAGAATTTGAAATGTTTGCCAAGAACTGGGAATACCAGTGTTGGAAAGGTGTTTCAACATACTGAGATAAGATTTGTATTTGTCAAAAAGACAGCCTTTTTTTCTCCCGCAGGGAACTGTTTTATTCTGTACATACTTATGTTCGCTAATGAAATTACTGGGGAAAATACACTGGTGCTCTCCTATACTCTGATATCTTGGTGGCATGACTGCAGGAAGGGTGAAAGCTGCTGGACTTAGCCAGATGACTCTCATAAATCAGTAGAAGAACTGGGAGGAATTTTTTATACTCTGCAGACTCTGTTTAGGATTGGGTTGCCTTCTGCTGGCTTAAAACAGCTAGAAAGTGTAGAGAAGAAACTGATCGTCTGCTCTTTAACTTTTGCTTCACGTGAATAGATGTATAACTGAAGGTGTTTGTCCTAATCCCTTTTTAACTTTTTTATTTTTTTTGGGATCTTTGAGGCTAGTCACACAAGAAATCCTTGTGCCTTTGGAAAGTTGTTCCCATTAATTAGTAGATATTTCATGACAAAAGCTTGCAGACAAACATACCAGATAGAGGTGTAAATTCTAATAACCTTCACTTACCCTGTTAGACCTTATTAAGACAGTATAAATAGGATTATCAGTCAAAGGTAAAAGGGAATTTAAAAAATGTAATGGTTGCACAAACTTAATACACTTGCTTATGTGATTTACTGTAGTTTGACTTGGAACAATCCATCTGCCATATTGGACGAGGAGGGGGATGAAATTGGCTATAAAATGGCAATAAACCAAAAGATTATCTGGATCCTAATCTCAATTTACCTAGAATGTTAGTAGTCTAAACAAAGACTATAAAGTATACCTGACTTTATTGCTAGCAGATACAGAGAGACAAAGTAATGATATAAATTGTGGAAAAGGATTTATCACTGTTATATTTTTGTATTCTGTAGGTAAGGAGGATTGTCTGTCCACTGTGGTTTTTAGCTGAAAATCTTCCCTAGGCTGAAAGAATTACTTATTTTGTGTCAGGAGTTCACAAATTCTTCTACACAGTGATCCAGCACTGGTCTAGTAAATTGCATTGTTTCTTTAAGAATTTTTCCAGTTAAATTGTCGATGTTAAGAAGCTGGGGTTGTGCCTCAAGGTGGTCTCTGCTATACATCAGCTTCCTGCCTGCAGTTTTTAGACCGATGTTTCATGCAGCAGATATGTCTGCAAACACTTTCAGACTTTTGGATGAAAATTAAAATAGCATACTGCTAATGTTGATGTGATTCCTTTCTGATAAGGAAAGGTAAAAGAGTATGCAAATCCCCAAAGAAAAACTGCCTTTCATCTTGTCTTCCCTGGAGTTGACACTCAAAGTTGAGATTGCAGCTAATTAGACAAGTTAGCGTAGTATCGATAAGGATCATGGGATTTTTGCCATATTGTGTTTAGAGAGGTTGAAGTCAGTTTTTCTTGCTTTGGAGTGTTGACCAGTAATTAAAGACTTCTGCAAAAGGTCGTGATGGAAATGTCCTCTTGCTGACCATATAGGAAGAGGAGTCGTGACAGTAGCCTTTCACAATTCAGCAGCAAGTATGGCAAACAAGCAGGAGACAAGGTGGGACGGCCCATGAGGAGCAATATTTAGGTTTACAGTAGTGGCAAAGATAAAAGATTGTCAGAATGTGGCTCCCTAAGCTAGAATGTGCTCTCATTTGGAAGGCACTAGCGTGGGTCTTTCAAATTTTTCAGGGCATTTAAAGCCGTGTAGCATATAATGGAATTTCAGCTTCAAGAGAAAAATGCGACTACAGTTTTGAAGTGAGAAAATAAAGCATTCATTTTGACTAAGCTGTTTTCACAAATGGGGTTAATATTTACCTTGCTGGTCTCCAGACAATTTTTGCAGTGTGACCATTGCCCTACAACTTGAACCTTTCTTCCAAATCAGTGGAATACATTACCAGTAAGCTGTGGGGTCAGCTGAAGCAATCACATCTGAATTTATAAATTCTGATTAAAATGTCAACATTAAGCAAAATCACTCATTTTGAGACCTTTAATTGCATAAGCAGCAGAAGATCTGGAATCGTTAACAGAGCAAATACCAATTAGTCTTTTTCTGCAAAAGAGATATTTCTGTCTGCTGAAAGTGGAAAAAGTAGTATTTTACCATTGCTGTTCCATGTGATTGTTTTTCTTTTTTTTTTTTTTCTTTTCTTTTGAGGGCGGAAGTGAGTTATTTGTGCCCTTTGTTCCTGGCCTGCCCAAGATCTTCTCTTCACCCTTGTATGTGAAGAGCAGCTTCAGAGTTCACCTCAGTGGTCTAGAGTGGACACTATAGGCACAGAGAGACCCTTGCCAAGACTCTTGTGACTCAGTTCTTCTCATTAACATGTCTTAAAACTTAGTTCCAGTGTACTTTTCCCTTCCGGCATACATGGTATCTTTCAGCAGATGATTGTGAATGTGTCAAGATAGAGCAAGGCCTGTGTTTTGCTAGTGGTAATCAGACCTGGAAAAAAAGAGTAAATGTGTTTTGGACTCTTTCTAGCCCCTTCTGTCCCGTGCACAGTTACTAACAAAATCTGTTGCAGTCAAAACCTAAATGTAGGTGAATCTCTTCCATGCTGAAGGCAAGCTTCATAATTTTGTCTTCTAGTTACTGATTTCAACAGCAGTTTGGCAGCAGCTACTGAACATACTCATTGTATAATAGAAAATGTGATCTGCAGCTGGGAGAAGGAAGGCAACTAGATTCCTGTGGGCATAATGGTCTCCAGCAGCTGTATTGCCAAGAAGTGACGAAGCTAGCTGCTGCATGCTGTGGTGTTGCCTTTTCCTTTTGCTTTTTAATTGTGCGTAAATCCTGTGTAGGTATGCCCATATAAAAACTACTGCTTTCTGTTTGATGAAAGAACCTAGAGAACCTAAAGAATCTAAGAGAACATAGAGAAATCCTTGGCTTTGTTGAGAGCAGATTCAGGGATTTACAGTTCTGGTAAACTGTTTGTATTTGTTTAGCTGAACAGTTCTATCAGCTGCATCAGCAGGCATTTATGTCCTGTGTGATTATTGTATTTTTTTTTCTCCTTTTCCTTTAATATATGATAGCACTCTTAAACTCTAAAGATGGGCATATTTGTGTGAACTTGGTAGCTGATCTGTTTAGTGCTGGTATTTCAGACACTTCGCAGTTCACGCGTTTTCTCCATTAGCCACGTGGTGATGTGGTTCTCTGCCAAGGGGTGAAATAGACTGTACGATGGCAGGTCACAGTGGAGCATGGATTTTCTAACATTGTGTTAGATGAAATGATTTTGTGTACTTTGAGGTGGAAAGTTCATTCAGAATTTTCACACTTTTTCGTTACAGAAACATGGTTATTTATTGATTTTAAAAAAGTTGAGCTAAGAATGAAACATGGTAGGCAACAAACAAAACACAAAGTAGTATTTTTCTACTGTATTTTACTAGGAAGTATTAGAAAGAAGTGAAGATCAAACCACTAGAAAATGAATACAAATATTTACTGAGTTGACGTCAGCAACAGTCAGATTGCCCTTTCTAAAGGGTTTGTGCTTCTCATGAAAGGGAGTTTTCACCTTTTTGTAATTACAACAGCTACTCTCCAAATAAGCTACGCTGCATTATTATTGTAAGGAAGTGGAGTTGATGTGTTCTGCCACTGCTGCTTTTGGCTGAAAACTGGAGATATAGCAGAGATAATTTTATTAAGCACAGTCTGAATAATTCTAAACTGCATTCCATTTCTCATTTGTCTTGTTGATGCTACTGATACAGTGCTTAGGTGTTTTTTTGTTGTTGATTTGGTATGTCTCTGAAGCATTGAGTGTTCATGGATTCAGTTGGTGTAAATTAGACATACCAATAAGCACATTTTTCATTCTTTGTTTTTTTTTTTAATTGGCATTTCTCCCCCCTCATTTTCTGTGTTGATAAATTTTATTCGCATAAAGGGAATTATTTTTTTTCTTTTTTTCTAGACAAGTCAATTTGATCAGGGTAAATAAAGAGATTATACTCAAAACTCCTTCCAGTGACTGACTCATGTAATATCCTCACTTTTCAGAAAATATCTTTGAATACGAGGCATTAATTTAGATACTTACTACTGTCTTTGAAGAAACCATTGTGATACTTTGTCTACTTAAAAAAAAACACCACCACCACACCAAACACAAAGAAAGAAACCCCAGAAACAAAAAACAACCCAAACCCACCGAAAAACCTCCCAAAAAACCAAAATGCAAGTCAAAGCCTATGCATTCTGGTGTAAAAGTTGTTCTTTGATTTCTGCTAATTTATTTCAAAATTTAGTTCAGTGTGTCCACTGTGTTGTATTTCTTAGTGTAATTCTTTCTGAGCAAGTTCTTTTGGTTGCTAAATGTTATTACCTATCCTTGCTGTTAACACATGGAATCATGCTGAAACGTTTCACCTTTTTCCATAGGAATAGATATTTTTTAATGCCATAAAAGAGTTTGTAGAAGAACACCAGGTAATGCAGAACATGTTTATCTGCTGTTTACTTAGTTCAGTCTAGTCTATTGTAAATCTTAATGTATCGGATTTATCTATAGGAAAATACAAATAGGTTATTTGAATTGCTTATGTATTGTGCACGATAAAGCAATTGATTTCTTTTTATTGTGTGTTTTTTATATGTAGTCTGTTTGGCACTCTTTGATCCAGTTAATTTGCATTTAAATTGGTAATGCCTAGCTGTAAGTAGGCACCTGGGTATTCCTTTTACATCACATTTCAGATCCCATAGAGCTGAAGTATAGATATGTTTCTACTTTGAAAGATATAGTCAGCAGTGCCCGTAACAAAAGGTGGGAAGTTAACTGAGAGATAAAAATGAATTGTATAGAACATAGAATATTGAATTAGACAAAATGTGACCTTTTCTGGTCAACCTGAGCTTAAGTGTCTCTTTCCCCTGTTTAAATCTGCAGTAGTTCTTGCTGATTTGTGACGTCATTATTTCTAAGGGTGTTTTTAATGTTTGTGGGTGTGACGGGTGTAAGTTACTATGCAGAATGCCATTTTTGTACTTTAAAATGCACGGTTAAAAATATTTAAAAGAAGCCTATTGTTCTGTGCCAGATTGTTCTGCAGATGACACAAGAGAACTTCGAATGGAGTCTTCCCTGAGCAGCAGTAACTACCTTCCAGAGGTTGCCAATGCAGAAGTGGCCATTTTCATTCATGCAAATGGTTTTGAAGAGGTGGCTTTTGATGTAATTGGTGAGGGTAAACACTAAGCAAACTCCTGGTAAACTGGTGGCTGCATCTGTATGACTGGGGAAACCTTATTGCCCTCTCCAACAACCTGAACAGAGGTTGTGGTGAGCTGGGGGTTGACCTCTTCTTGCAGATAACTAGTGACTAGACAAGAGGGAACGGCTGCAGGTTGCGCCAGGGGAGGTTTAGGTTGGAGATGAGGAGAAATTTCTTCTCAGAAAGAGTGGTCGGGCATTGGAAGGGGTTGCCCAGGGAGGTGGTGGAATCACCGTCCCTGGGTGTGTTTAAAGAAAGGTCGGATGTGGTACTTAGGGACATGGTTTGGTGGGTAATAGGTGGTGGGGGGACAGTTGGACTAGATGATCCTTGAGGTCTCTTCCAACCTTAATGATTCTATGATTCTATGACTAGAGAGAATAGGAAAGCCTTCAACTGAAAGGCTGAACATCAGACGTTACTATAGGGCGTTAGTAATGCCTAGCTCCTTGGCAGCCAGTGTGGAAAGGGAAGGACGTTGATTTTTGGCTGGGGCTTGTGTTACCAGTGAAGAAGGTGTCAGTACAGTTTTCTAGAGAGAAGTGAATATAGAATTGCATCTTGGACAAGTCAGTTCAGACTAGGATTGCTGTGGTCCAAACACAAACTCACTTGGGTCATCTGGAAGGGAGAACCATTTTATAGTTACACCTGTTCTGTAAGAAATCAGATCTGAGTGAGAAAACCCTGACTGACAGGGAGCTGAACACCTGTCTGCGCCTGAAAATTGGTCAATCCTGTCTTGAAATGGAAATTGTAAAGTCAATAGCCACTCCTAAAATTTAACCCTAGTGTTAATAGAAAACCATTTCTGAGGCAGAGGCTTACTGTTCTTGGAACCAGGAAACATTGTAAGTTGTCATAAGAACAAAGTACAACTCTGACAGAGAAATAGAATTACAGCAGGAGAGACGCATTTGGTCTGAGACGCTAATACCGGCACGTTTGGGGTGGTTGGTTGATCTGTCCCCGCGCTGAGGGGCTTGGTAACGTGCTCTGTGAATCTGAAGAACTGAGTGTTGGCAAAGTTGGAAGCAATCAAATAAGCATAACCTGCCACTGCCTCACGTAGAAGTTATTTAGAATGGATTAATACAGTGTCTTGATATATTAATCTTGTAAAGGGGTCAAGATTAGCTTGTAAAATGCTCTTGCACAGTGCAGCCAGTTTCCCTGACAGATCAAAACAGTCCTATGCTATGTCACTTGCCCTGCTTTTTTTCTTTATTCCCACAACCAAATGCAAGATCTGCTGTCATTCCCCAACTTTTGTTCAGCAAAAACATGGTAATTACTTGAAAAGAAAATCCTTCAGATTTACCTCTGAGCAGTAACTCTCGCTGTCAGTGATTGTGATAAGAAGGTGAATTGTGCGCCATGGCTTGATTATATATTTTTTTTTTTTCTTACTACCATTATTAAGGCAGTGTTAATGTTACAGTGTTAACCTATTTTTAATGCAGTGTCTTAGGATCTAACACACATTACCAGAAAGCCCTCAGATGCTTATAGCATAGGAGGGATGGGTAGAGCAACAGTGTAAAAAACTCCCCTCATGCTAATCTTATCACACTTGACACCTCTGCAGGTGACAAATGCATTACTGGAATTTGTATTGCAAAGGTTCATTTTTCAGAGTACTTCATGGACAACTGAAAACTCTGAAAGACTCCCTGAATATTTGAATACTGCAGCTGTTGGAAAATGAAGCAAATGTACTGTGGTTCTAAAATCGACCTGTATTGACAGCATCAGCTGTGTCTTTAGCAGGTTATGAATGTGTTGGCTTCTTATTGATTTTTTTAAAATTGAACCCTGCAACAGGCAATAAGTTAATGGCATGTTTTCTTCCTCTGATGCAGGGGAGGAAATTCAATATTTTATTTTTTCTGTAATTTGCTGATAGTGTTTACAAAATATGATACGAAGTTAGAGTTTTCTAAATCACCTCTGTCATTTGAACCTTTTTTATGTAGTTCTGATATTTAAACAATGTTTCTAGTTAGTGGCATAAAGACTTTGACCCAGAATAAAGTTCAAAGTGTTTTAATCCAGTCAGTGTGGGTTTTTTAATACGGCTGGATATCTGCACTCTGGTGCATTGACTGAACTTGTCCATACTGAAGTGTCTCAGATGTGTGGGACCTGAGGAAGAATCGTGATTACTGGAAAAATCAAAAAGCATCTGTGTTTGTAAAACCACGTTATTGATAGCAAAATGCACAGAGTATGGAGTTTGAACTGATTAATGATAGCGGCAATTGAATTCAGTATCCATGAGTCTTATGCAGCGTCACAGCAATTTGCCACAAACTTGCACAGATCTGTTAAACCTGAGGCAAGGTTTATTATATTTTCAGACCATGTTTTTTGAGAGACAGAGGGCCTCAAGGACAAGAGTCTTTGGTCCATTAAGTCTGCTTTGTGTTAATCCAGTAGAATGAAACAGCCCTAAAACCAGCGCAAGTTGAACTGGCTAGAGAAGGATTCCACGTAGGGCAAGGGCAAAAGAGCATAGTGGTGTCCTCCGAGACAGAGCTGGTGTCTGAGAACCATGCAGAGTGGTAGTGAAGGCATCTTTTTATCTTTTTGGTACTCCAGGGGCTCGCCTGCTAAGTATGTGATCTGAAGGTCTTGACACCACCAAGTTTTTACCTTCAGCAGTCCGTATGTATTGGATGCTGTGCAGCAGAACTAGGACAGCTGGTCTCTTGAGTCTGTTTTATTGAGACTTTCAGAAAGGAAACAGCGTAATGCCAGAAAACTGAAGCTGTTGTAGGTCATTTGCAGTATAGCTGACATCTGAGCTCAAGTGTTGCAAGCCTGAGGAACTGAGTGATTTTTGGTATGCTGTCACTCAGTGCATCCCTGTTTTCAGTGGCTGTGAGTAAAACAGCTGGGAGAAAAGGAGTAAAAAATTACATCTTTAGCTTTTGAATGGTATGGATGTTTTTTGTGTACCTCAGAAATAGATGATTTCTCTAATCTAAGCTATAGACAGTCCCCATGTAGAGCGTATTTATGCTTTTCCCACCTGCTTTGTGTAGACCCAGCTGTGGAGCTCTGCTGTAGTATTACAAAGCTAGCATAATGTCGGTGAGCCTTGTCTGGAGTAAAAAGGTCTGTAGTGACACAGCTGATAAGATTTTTGCACAGCCTGAAAATACTTGGAACAGGTGAGTCCTCAGTGGCAGTGAAAAACCATATTAGAGCTGTAAAATTCAGCCTGATCTGACACAGAAAAACAAGCTTCAGTTTATTCCCTTTAGGTTTTTTTTGTTGTTGTTATGGGTTGGTTTTTTGTTGTAGTTTGTTGGTATGGAGTTTTTTTGGTGTTGGAGATACTCAGGCTGGAGAAGCATGAGAGAAGTGACCTTGCATTTTAACATCAGTGCTGTGATACGTAGGAAAATCGAGGATTTAGATATTACCCAGAAAGGATAGCTGTTTTATTTCATTCCTTGTTTTGTTTCCTTATGTATATACAGTTTCAAATCCAGCCTTACAAATGCCTTATTTAAAATGTTTTGTAAATCTTCCTGTATGAATTACATACCGGTGGCTTTGTTTCATTTTTCACTTTGTATGGGGAAATCTTGGCAGTTCCTAACATCTTCACCAGCAAGTCATTGCAGTGAATCATCTCTTAGGGAACCTTATTCTGTAATCCAAAGTAGCTCTTCAGGATGGTGTGCATGAGAATGTGCCAAGAGATTAATGTGACTTCAAGGGTCTGCAGAAGACAGTGTCTGTCATTTGCTGTGCTGTTACAATAATAAATTATAAACAAAACACTCTAAAAAAAAAACAACAAAAAAAACCCCCACCAAACCCACCCCCCCGAAAACCAGAAAAGACCCAACCGAAAAACCTGGTTAAGAAATTTAAAGTACGTTTCAACTCTTCAGATAGTACGCAAACCCAAATATGATTCTTGCTTCTGCATTTTGGCAGTTTTACCACAATCATTGTCTGTTACAGTATGACAGTGCCTAGAATTACAAGCAGTTTTACATTAGAAATAGAACACAATGGCATTGTAAATATTAAAGAAAAAAAAAACAGACAAAGGGAAGTACGTGGGTTCTAAATTGCAGTTACATTTTGTTCATGATGAATGTGACATTTTAAATTTAGGGCAATTACTCAGCGTCATAATGTAATATTGTATGCAGGTGTAACTGTTCTTTTGTATGTAAGCACGTGTTATGCTAAAAGATGTTGTTCTAAATTGCAAATTCTGAACAGTTGCTGGAACTTCCTAGGAAGTTCCAGAATTTGTTACCCAGGCCCCTAATTCTGCTCTCCTATGCCTTTGCGTTATGATCTCTAATTACATTGTTTCACACTATTTTTTCCTGCCTCATTCAGTGAACAGGATGGGCGGCGCTCAGGAATTGAGCGGCTACTTGATGTTTTAATCCTTATCATTCACTTAGCGGCCCGGGTTTTATTTACTGCACGCCATTTAAAAGTCTCTAAAGAATAGATAATTATTCATTCCCTTATGGCCTTTTCTAAAGTGCCTGGCTGAACTATTTTTATCCATTCAATTGTATTTTCATGTGCATTTTCTGGTCAATACCGATAACTTCCCTTTATGTGCTATGTGAAATAAATGTGTGTGCACACGTACATGCATATATATCTGTATTTACTTTTGAAAGAATTTTGTGATTATTCCCTCTGATAACTTCTAGATGGAAACAAAGTGTCTGTTGCACACTTTAAAACAGCCTTGCATGAGGATATTTAAAGTAAAGATAAAATAATGCAATTGAGTGACTAAAGACATACGTCCGCATAACTTGAATCATTCCCACATGCAGTCTTGTCTTTCGTGATGCTCTTCACCTTTAAATGTACCTGTCTGCGTATCCTTTAGGTCAGACAAGTTGTGCCTTTGTTCATATGCAGGCAGTACTCCCTGCTGGGCATGATTGAAAAGAAGCCTTAACTAACGTAGCATTCAGAATGTGAAGCATGTGAGAAATGGAAAAAGTGACCATAGCTGAACACTAGAACAGATTTTCCAGAGAAGTTGTGGAATCTCCATCTCTGCAAATGTTCAAAACCCAACGGGATGCAATCTTGAGTAACCTGTTGTAATTGGCCCTTTGAGCAGGGGTCCCTTCCAGCCTCAGATATTTGGTGATTTATACGAGATAAGATAATCTGCTTTTCATAGAATTATAGAACAGTCTCCATTAGACCAGATTGCCCAAAGCCCCATCCAACCTGGCCTTGAACACTGCCAGGGATGGGGCTTCCACAGCTTCTCTGGGCAACCTGTGCCAGTGCCTCACTGCCTTCACAGTATAGAATTTCTTCCTCATAAATAATCTAAATCTTTTGAGTATATATATTAGGCTTATTTCTGATGGGCAAAACTTCATGGATCATGTAGGTTGCTTCTACACTAAAATGCTAATTAAAAAGTTTGTCTGCATTTCCCATTTGGCTAGCAGGCTATCTTGTCGGTTCCGTAAACAGTAGTTCAAGTATTCTCTGCAGAAGTTGTAGAAATGTTTGTACAACAGTGATTCTGTTATGCTGGTACTTTGCAGAAGATTGCAGTAATGATTTATAATTGACCAGGCTGTTATGTACTTAATCTTTTTGGGATTAAAGAACACACTTTGCAGAAGATTGCAGTAATGATTTATAATTGACCAGGCTGTTATGTACTTAATCTTTTTGGGATTAAAGAACACACTTTGCAGAAGATTGCAGTAATGATTTATAATTGACCAGGCTGTTATGTACTTAATCTTTTTGGGATTAAAGAACACAGTGTGGAAACCTTGGTGGCAATAGTCACCTATTTAGGTCTTGATCCTGTTGTTAACTTTTGCAAATGATGGATGCTGGAAAGAACTTAGTATTTGTCACTGACTGGCAAACGTCAGTACTGTTACCAATGCCTCGTAGCTCTGACTGGAAGGCTTTTCTGTAACATCTGTTTATTGTTTGGGAAAATTTAATATTGCTGCTACAAAAAGGCCTAGACTTCCCCCATTGCTAGTGTTCGTATTTCAAATTAAAATGGTAAGTGACATGTAAAAGATGGTGAATGTAAAATCTGTATCATCGTTTATTGTAGTCTGAATATACCACTTGTATCTGTCTGCTACTGATGGGATGGGAGTATTGCAGTACTTGTCTTAAAAAGGCCACTTCCAATTAAAATAAGCTTTATTCCTAATACAGTGTAACTTTTTCTCTTGCAGAAGGAGTTGAGCCTTCCAAGAAGAGGAAGTTTGTAAGTATATGAAGTTTTTTCTATCATGCTCACAGTATAGTATGTATTACTGACAGCTTTTGAGTAGGCTAGACTTCTTTTCAGGGCAGCTAAAATGAAGGCTAAATGTGGCAGTTAATATGCGTTGAAGTACATATAAAGAAATTAAGATCGCAGATGAAAACCTATGGGTTGTGCAGGGACCATTTGTATGCCCGTCCCCCTCTTCTAGAGGAGCTACTGTGAGGGATTTCCAAAGTGACAAAAAGGTCTTATGTTGAAGTTTTTGTTTTGTATGAAAGATTTCTCTTGTTAAAAACCCAAGAAAGAAATGTGGTTTCTTCATGAATGATATAAATTAAACTTGATGGGTAAGTAAAACTCTCTTCTTACAAAATTATGTGATCAGACCTGTGGGTGAAAAGGTAGGAGCAAAGAGTTCTACTAAACGTATAGGCTTGTTCAGCTACTATTTGGATCAGTGGAAGTAAAGATTCTATATTGTTCAGTAAATTGTTACTGACTCAGAATAATATGAACTCAGATACTGTTGTTTAGTCGTGCTTTGCTCAGATTTCTGTACCTTGGCTTTGTTTTTCTAATGATTTTGAGCTGTTTGCAAGCTTGTATTTTTTTATTTGTATATGTTTTGTTTCTTGTTCTTTATTAGAAGTTTATTGGGAAAGTACTGGGATAAGAACATAACAAAATGTCTTAAGAAACAAGCTCTGTTCACTTACGACTTTATTTGAAAAAATGCCTTAGGACTATAAGGTTATCACCATACTTGAAAAACCTTGTGTTAATGTTTTAGTCTCTGACACGTGAAAAGTCTTACACTAAATAGTAAGCAAACCCATTTTTAAAGAAAAGTCAAGAAAATATAAAACTAATTCCACATCAAGTATTTGATTGTTGCAATGATAGAGAAAAACACTGAAGGAAAATTGTTTTTGGTGCCTTGTTTTGGTGCCCTCAGTGCTTTATATTAACCTGAAACTTGTGTAGGCAAAAGACTGCCTTTGTTGAAGTTAATGGCTAAACTCCTGTTGACTTCAGTCAGAGCAGAAAGTGGCTCTTGAGGCTCTTTTTTTTTTCTTTTTTTTTTTCTTCATCTGTAGTCATGACCTTGCTTACTCTTGCTGCGATGTTTGTCATTGAATGTTATTGGATATTTTTCTCCAGATTGCTGCAAAGCAATCACTTCAGTTGCATTCAGATACAGATTCTTATAGCTGGTAACTGAGGCGTAATTGCATGTTCTGTAATGTTTCTGAAACTTCAACAAAAGGAATATAGCCCCTTGCCAGCATAATCATATGTAGTTATTAAAGTGCTTAGGATTCTGCAGGTTTTTAAAATGTCTTTAATGCTGCTGTCTTAGTTAACAGGGGTCATAGTGCTGAGATTTGCAAGGACTGTAGCATCAAGGGTTGTGTGCGTAGGCCATGTTGGCTGCTCTGTTTGCATGTTATACGCATGCTCACGGGAAGACTGAATTTCAAAATGTGAAAGATCCTATGTTTTTATTTCAGCAAACATCTAGAGATTCTGAATGCCTCCAGGTTGGCATATTACTTTGTCTTCTAGACCTTCAGAGCCAATGGTGTGCTGGGGACACAGCTTTAAGCAGGACAGGGAGAGCTGTTTCAGGGGTGATCAAGCTTGGAAAGCAAGGTTTGGGTTGATGAGTGACTGATACTGATGTCCGACCTCCCCCATGCCCCTTCTTTGAAATGACCTCTTAGTCTCTTACATGATACAAACGGAGGAGGAAAGGAAGAGTGATCCATGAGGAAAGGTGCTTGCTTATGGTTCACCACGTATATGTTTCAAACAGCTAGTGTTCAAAATATATAAGGTTTCTTTTATATCTGTTGTATTATTTTTTTTTATACCTACTGTAGACTGGCTACTGGCTGGACCATACAGAAGTGTTTTCTATATATATGCAGATAATTTTAAAATACATTTTCTATGATAATATAAAGGAGGCTGCCATTTCTAGGTCTCACTGGGATGGGATATGGTAGATATAACATGGTTATACGGAAAGGTGGGTATTTGGCAGGAAGCATACTGAGTAACAGGTCATTTGAAAAGAAGTGGTGTTTGGCTGGTACAGGATGCCAGCCTTTCCCTGTCTATTCTGCTGAACCAACCAGAGCTCTTGGACTTCTGTGCTCAACGTGATACCAGCAGTGGTATTCGGGTTTTCTTTTTTTAACTTCATAAGACGTGCAGTGAAGGAAGGCGATGGTGGCCTACTGCCAGCAGAACCATAAGCAGAGGAGTCTACCTGTACCCCAGCTGTTGTGAGTTCATTAGCTGTGTCATCCATTCTATCCCTTTGTGTTACCTGGTGCAAGTCGGCAATGCTTGTTCGCTTGTTGAACCTCACCTGCCAGGGGCACCCTGATTGCGCCATTCTTGCCATGTGTGGAGTTATTCCACCTAGTAGTGGGCCTTTAGATCTAGCTCCATCTCTGTCAACCTACAAGCCCAGCTGGCTTCAGTTAAAAAACATGCTCTCTCTTTTCACTGACCTATCTATGTTACCATTGCTCAGTCCAAATACAGAGACTTCTCTGGAAACTAGGAGCTTCCCTGCTTTTTGTTACACAAGGTTCAGCTTATATAAGGGCAGGATGATATGAAACTCTGTTTTTGAAATAGATTATAGGTTAAGGGCCTGGTGGTGGCAGAAGCGTGCAAAGAATCCAGAGGGGTTGGAAAAGGAGGGAAATGTAATGTGTTTTTAGGGGGAACTGTGAGAGGGGATTGAGGATATAAGGTGGAAGAAACTTGGAGAGGGCTTAACTTTTCCACTCTTCCTTAGATTGTTGTGGCTGTGGGGTCTCATTTTGAATCTCATGAAATAAGTTAAGCTTTCTGTGGGCCTCCTACAATTAAACCTAATTCTGATTTTACATCATTGTTGTACAGCAACTCCTAAAGAAAGAATTAAAGACAAAAATACATTAAAAAGTTAAAGTTAACTTTAGCATAATTGGCATAAACTGAGATAAGGAGGTGCTGGCTGAGAAAGAAGCAAGCTTTTCCACCCTCAGAGCATTCCCTGGCTGTGCTGGCACAAGTGCGTGTGTGGATGTGGGCAGAACTGATCCAGGTTGCCACTAGCTTCATGCAGGTTCTTCAGCGTGTTTGACTGTCCAGCTGCACAAATGCCTTGCTGGCAGTAGGATGTGGTGGCATGCAGGCAGAAAGAATACCTGTGAGCTTTCTTTAGGGCTGTCTCTAACAGCCAAACTGACTTTATATAAACTTAACATGATTGTAAACCTGTGTGGCTGTTGCTATCCCACTTTGCAACTCTATCAGAAAATTATATTGAAGTGTATTTCTGCACACTGCCACTACAGGGATGGATTATTTATATGTTGTTATGATGTTTTCATTGATTTTTTTATTTTCACCAAACACTTCCAAATATCAAGGGAGACATTTGTGCTTAATATTAAGCCAGACCCAGAAATACAGATTTAATTTGATCAGAGTTAAATGTAGCTAATGCTTGTGTATGAAGCATGCAGATCCCCTGATGAACCAGAAAATGCCTGATTGCTCTAAAAATCCCTATCCTTTATAGATTCTGAGTGTATCTAACTGGAGTAGGTGGGCAGAGAAGATCTCTCAGTGTACGTTCTGAGTTAACCAGGCGAGTTTCCATCACTGAATTTGAGGCGTCAGTGTCCTTATCCTCTTTTGTTTCCTTCCCATTCCCACTGGCAGCACCCAAGTGAGAGCTACAGAGAGACAGGTCATGAAAGGCTCAAAGGTTGTGGCACAGAAATTACCCTCAGCTTTAAGTAGGTACATTTGGGTTTAAAATACCCTTCTCCTACTTAACAGCAGGCTTCTGTAAGGTGGAGAGCAGCCTTTCAGAAACAGTAACGCTTTAAAAGAAGTAAGCAGGTAGGTAGAGGAGGTTCCTCCTTTCTTTAGAACTTCAGTGGTTAAACACCTGCCCTAGAAGTAAAATACCTGCTTTTTCCAGACTGAATCAGTTCGTTCTTTTGTTTAATCTGTCAGTTTCAGTTTAATTCAGAGCTAAATAAATTTTAGATTTTTTTTCTGTATCTATCCTTCTCCTGACATTTCTGAAACTAATTTCAATAATTATAAAATACAGACTCAAGTTCAGTTACAGCAATTATATAATCTACTTGCACCTGTGGAAATGTCAACGCTGGTCACAGAATTTTCATAAAATTAATTTATGCATTACAGTGAAGCAGCTGATATCCTTGGCTAACAGCAAAGTAAGAGTGTGACCGGCCAAGAATTTAAGACAAACACTAGTTAAAACCAATACTTGCTTAGGGGCTTAATTAAATAAATTTTAAGAAAGTTAATAACAGTTTTGTTAGAAAGTTTTTATCAATGACAGATATGGACTATCACTTAACCTCAGGGAAAAAATGGGACTGAGAAATTGAGTGGAATGGAAGTACGGAAATAATGCCAACAACACTAAAAAAAAAAAGTGTAAAACAAGTGTATGCTTGCAGATTGGTACATCTATTAAAAAAAATTGTCAATGTATATAGGTGACCTGTGATGAGGGAAAGTGTTTATATTGGCTGCCAGAGCACCCAAAGGAAACCTCAGAAGTGAAATACATTGATTGTACAAACCTCACTCTCTCGCAACAGATGCTTGTGAGTTTTATCTCCCTAATTACATAGGCTTCTTTTTGGCTTGAAGGACACAACTGTCAAAGACAGTCAAGGAAATAAATTTTGATTAACTGTCAGGAATTAAAAAATAACACAAACAAAAGCATCCAAGCACCTCAAAATGTGAGAAAATTTGCTACTTCCTTTGTCTTACGCATGTACAATTCAGGACCTGTGTGTGTGCTTATTCAGGCAGCTTTGCAACTTTTTTCATTGAATGTATTTTTGCAGAAGGGCGCTATTGTACTGAAAGTGTCATGTTGTGGTACAGCATTTGCAAAGCACAGAAATTAAAATTTGATTCTTTATAGCTGAAGGCATTTAATTTAAGTTTTGGAAAATATTTAAACAATTTTAGACAGATCACTATAAATGATACCAGATTTTTGAGAAAAAATATTTCCCATGTTAGTTAAAAAAGTGATTCAAAATGTGCTCTTCAGATGCTGCAGTTACTGAAAATTTATATTACCAATTAAAAACCCTCTACTTCTCTGTTTATGAAAGTATTAGAGCTTGTTTGGACTGTTTTCCTAGAAAGTGCACAACATCTGCAGTCTGATGTTCACTGAGAGAATTGAGTGTTTAAGTTACAATTATGTGCAATATTCCATTAAAATTATTGCAGAAGAAAACTAATACCTTGAGAGAACTTTCTGCAGAGCACCTTTACACCTGAATCTGAGCAGTATGTTTGTCATGACTGTGAAACAGTGTTGAACTGCAAATTTGCATTGCTACAGCTCTCTTCTGTATATATTTTGCTGCTACTGCTGTTTATATTTGTGCAGACAGAAAGTAAACAAGTTGACCTGAGGTTGAGTGTTTTGCTAAGTGCCATTGTTACACTGAGACTATAGAGATTTCGATCAGTTTGTTCTTCAGACTGTTCACCTCTATAGCTGTGGTTCACGAATTTTCTGTTGGCAGGAATTTTTACTGCAGTGTAGTGTGTGCTGTTAGAAGATGCTGTCTAGCAGCTTGAGGAATTCAGTGTGCCTGGACAAGGGATGTGGGGCAAGGTTGCTCCCAGGAAAGTCTTGTTGTGTGTCTGTGTAGTGTGCTAACCTTTTTTAGGAAGGAAGTGGAGGGGGCAGAACAGGTAAGCAAAAAGGCTTGTGAGCCAGGACTGGCAGGAGCTAGCCCTTTTTGTTTGCAGACTTGGACAGCTTGGGTAGTGCAGTCCGTACTGCGGATACAGCCTATGCTTGGCTATTTGTGAAGTTCTGTTTCCATTACGTATGCATCAGATGCTTTCATCACTTTTTGCTTGTGTGTTAGAGCAGTAGACTTAGTTTGCTGATTTAAATGATATCTAAAAAAGAGTAACTTCTGTTGTGTTAGTTGCTTCCATGTTTAGGGTCTAAAAAAGAGTAACTTCTGTTGTGTTAGTTGCATCCATGTTTAGGGTTTTTCAGTAGAAAAAAAGTTTACCTTTTTTAGTGTCGTAGTCAAAAATAACTGTTTTGATATCAACAGATACCACAGTACTATTAAACTGTATGTCAAAGACAGAGGGCTTTTCTGGAAGGAGTGGAAGTTTCAGGTGGAGTTGAGAAGGTCTGTTGCGGTTTAACCCCAGCCAGCAGCTAAGCACCATGCACCTGCTCACTCATTTCCCCCTGGTGGGATGGGGAAGAGAATTGGAAGAGTAAAAGTGAGAAGACTTGTGAGTTGACATAAAGACAGTTTAACAGGTAGAGCAGAAGCCATGCGTACAAGCAAAGCAAAACAAGGATTTTATTCCCCACTTCCCACGGCAGGCAGGTGTTCAGCCATCCTCAGGACAGCAGGGCTCCATCATGCCTAATGGTGACTTGGGAAGGCAAATGCAGTCACTTCAAACATCCCTTCCTTCTTTCCCCAGCTTTATATGCTGAGCATGACGTCATACGGTGTGGAATATCCCTTTGGTCAGTTGGGGTCAGTGTCCTGGCTGTATCCCCTCCCCAACTCCTTGTGCACCCCCAGCCCACTCGCTGGTGGGGTGGTGTGAGGAGCAGAAAAGGCCTTGGCTCTGTGTAAGCCCTGCTCAGCAGTATCTAAAACATCCCTGTGTTATCAACACTGTTTACAGGCCAAAACTAAACCATCGCCTCATACTAGCTACTACGAAGGAAATGAACTCCGTCCCAGCCGAAACCAACACAAAGTCTTACACTTTAGATCCACTAAAGTAGAACCAGTTCTGTTTTTTTTTTTATACTCATTTAATTTTCATTTCCATTTTATCCACTTACTTTCTTTAGCTTCATCTGAGTTTAAATTAAGCTGGAACTCCGCTTTGGACTTTCAAATGTCCAATATATGTATCCAATATATTCATCTTGTACCTTTGTAAATAAACAGCAAATAATTAATCATGAAAAGAAAACTAGTCACTTTTTCATGTGAAGTTATTTGAGAGATTGCCATTATCTTAAATTTGGAAAGTGGAGTAGATTAATTATTATTGCCTGGTAATTAATCTCTCAATTCTAATATGGATGGATTGTGGTCAGATGGATCCTCTTCATAGCCTGTGTTTGATTCTTAAGATGCATATGTTTTAGTGTTGTTACTAGCACTGTTTCTGTGTGCGTTTGTGTTGAATGAGGACATGCTTGTTTAGCTGTTCTTCTCCTTTGTGACAGTATGCTATAGCTGGTATACTGTATGGTGCTCAATAACCACATTTCTGTCTTTCTGACAAACTGAATAGATTCAAGTCCTTAACTTGCAATGGTTTTCTACTGCTATGAGGGGATTTTCTTTTCCTTGAAGTCTAATTTTTAGGTGTTTTGCTCATGCAAAACATGGGGGGTTTAGTCTGTTCCCTGTCCCAGACTTCCAGGTCAGGAGGCTGAGTACTGAGGATAACTGGTCTGACTATTGAAGACAGATGTAAAGGCACATCGAGAATCTCAGCCTTTTCCGTATCCTCAGTAGTCATGTTCCCCACTGCATCCAGTAAGGGATGGAGATTCTCCTTGACCTTCCTCTTACTGTTAATATCTCTGTAAAAAATTTTTTTTGTCGTCTTTTACCACCGTGGCAAGGTTGAGCTCATGCTGGGCTTTAGCCTTCCTCATTTTTCCCCTGCATATGCTCGCAACTCCCTTGTACTTTTGCGGAGTTGCCTGTCCCTGCTTCCACTGGACATAAACTCCCTTTTTTTTTCCGGAGACTCAGCAAAAGTTCCCTGTTCAACCACGCTTGTCGTCTTCCCCACCTGCTTCTCTTACGGCACACGGGGACAGCCTGCTCCTGCGCCTTGAAGACTTCCTTCTTGAGAAGCATCCAGCCTTCCTTTGTCCGTCAGGACTTTCCATCAGCACCTTTTGTTACAGCAACACACTGGGAGAACAGTGTCTTCTGAGCACCGCTATGTTATTTTTCTTAGTGGTGGCTTCCTGGATGCAGCAGACACTCTTAAATTTCTAGATACGTAACATTGTATTTGTCATTAAAATGGATTTTTGCTTAAAGGGGCACACATTACCAAGAGGTCTGTATAGCTTTGTACGTCACAACCCTGTCCCCAATATTTACAGTTTCTTCAGTGTTTCACCTGTGAACCTACAGCAGTGGCTTTAAATCTGATTTCCTTACTACTGATGGAAATGTTGAAGAGCATCAAGCCAGATCGTAAAATTTTATGAACTTGTAAAAAGAACAAACCCAAAACTCCGTTACACAAAGGAGATTTCTCCACTGACAGCTCTTTTTGAGACCTGTGAACTCTAAACCTGTTTAATATATGCTTTCTTGAGATTTTTGATGCAATTTCTGAACAAGGAATTCAAATACTTCACAAAGTCTATGTGTCTAAGCAGGTCACTTGTGTGTGGCATGGGGGACAAGGACCACCAGCTGTTGAATCCTTATCGCGTATTTCGAGTTCGTTGTGATTGACAATGGAAAACTTGGTTCTGGACGTGTGTTTTTGTGCTTTAGGAGCCAGCAGTTACCATAGCATGATCCGTTTCCTTCACAATGTTGCTTACTTCAGCCTCCATAAATTTAATGCAAGTCTGCTACCATTGTCCGTGTTTCCTTGTTTTAAAGTTGTGTTGGGCTAACGGGAAGAGTAACAGCACGTGCAGCCTGCTGTGTAGCCTTGTCGCCATCTTCCTGTTGTCAGCCCAGGGTCTTCTACGGATGAGTCCTTTGTGCTTTAGGGAGCACAGGCCTGATTTTGATGTAAACAACACATCCCTTGGTATTTTGTTGCTGTTAGTTGTGTCCTTGGCTGTCAGTGTAGGCCCTTCAGTTTAATCTTGTTCCGTTGTTCTTTTGGTGCTTTCACATGCATATTTGCATCCCTGCTTCATTTGTACGGATATAAACATTATTACGTGTCTCTTGAGTGTTGTCTCTTGACTTATGTTTTACGACTTTATGCATGGGTTTTACACAATGACATCCCCTCATTATGATACATCACATCATATGTTAGAGAAAGGAACGATCTGTTGTAATGTAATTCATCATGTTCCTTTTCAGTGAAAGATATATATACACTTGAGGATATTTTTAAAGCTTTGTAAAACCTTGTTACTGGTGTATGTATGTACGTGCACACAATTTTTACGTATACATACAAAAAAAGGTAGTGATGAATTTTTGTGTATTTTACAACTATTATTTGTTGTATTAATGGGACATATGTTGATGCAGCATTGTCCTTTATATTGTTTAATTACATAGATACGCTTACAAGGCCCAGAACATCACAAAATTTATTGAATTAACATGACTGCCTGGAGGATAGAGGCCCAGAAAATGAGACATTCAGGTGTTAAAGCTTAGTTGTGTAATGTGATATTTATCCACTGTTAATCTGAGTGCTGTGGTGTCTGAGTAATGTAAGTGATGACCTGACCCATGCTTGATCAGGCACCATGCTTCTCCACAGTGCTCTGAGTGTGCGATGCCCAGTTGGAATTCTGTTTCGGCTACTTAGGCAAGGACAGGACAGGGTCAAGAAATGAAAAATAATCTTAAGTAATTTGTTATCAAAATTATGATCAGTCATGGGGAAAAAGCAAAATAAAATCAACCTCTAGGGTCAAGTCATGGTCCCGTGGAAATGTTGCAGAATTTCAGAATGGGGTGGGGTGTGTATAATCACATGATTCTTGGAGGAAGCAAAGAAAATCAAGTATCTGGGTACCTCTATGCTTTGCCTAAAGTAAAAAAGTGGTTTTGCAGTAGTAATTTATATGAAATTTTACATATTTAGAGTATTTATGTACAAGCAAATAATTGTTTTCTAGCATGTGATGTTCAGCCTAGATGTTTGAGGGCCAGAGCACATGGCTAATTGATTGCTGGTTATGTGAAGGCAGGTGCTGAGGTACTAAAATAATTGAATCTCTGCAAAAAAATAGCAGTAGGAAAGACCTCATCAGTTTGCTACTAAAACTTGAATACTGAACCTGGCAAAATGAGACAAAAAAGAGTAATGGAAGGGAGGTCTGACAAATTGGCTAACCTACTCTTCTTGCTCTTCCCATGTGACAGTCCACTCCCCTGTGGCCTTTTTCACAGAACTGCTATTTCTGTTGGTTCTGCTCTTGTACCTTACCAGTTGAACTGGGAGTTTGTGGTGGTCGAACTATTTCTGTGTGTATGGAAGCAACAACGCAATATAGCAAGAGCAGAAGGAAAGTGCTAGGGGAATTTAATGGTTAGAAATGTGAGCTGCTGAGGCAAGGGAATAGTGATCTCTGAGCAGCAGGCTGGAATCTAGGGGAACTTTGTGAGCACAATAATTGTGTGACTAAATTCTGACTTTCAGTGACAAATGTGATAGATGCATTTGGAAAGATACTTGCTGTAATTATTTTTTAGTTAGCATTGGCTTTGTCCTCTTGTTCTGTGAACAGAAGTTGCATTGTGAGTAAAATTATTTCTTTGATATTTGTTCTAGTAAAACTTCGTATGACACACACTGTAAGGAACAAATGGCCATATAACCACCTGTTTTGTTCTGCTGCTGAGAAAGTACTTAGCCAGTGAGAAAACTGGCAGAACAACATCATGTGGGTAATCACTGCTAGTTAGCACAGCTTGAATTTCAAATAGTAAACCTTGAATATCTGACATGCTGAGACATTTTTGTTCATTGTTTCTTGTTTTGTTTTGTGTTTTTTTTTTTCTCAGTGGCATTAATTTTGAGAAATCCAATTTTCCTCAGTTACAGAAAATTTGAAGTTTGTAAAAAAGAATTTGTCACAAAGGATTTGTAATGTCCTCATGAATTGCATGATCCAGGCTGCCCTATGCTGTGTTGATGAATGGATATTTTTTTTGGGGGGTGTGGGGTTGAAGCTACAAAGACTGAATAATCTCTTAATCTACAGAGAGCTTTCTGAGACTGTGCAGTTTTTAGCTTGCAGATATTTAGGCTCTGTAGGATTGGGGTCATGGTGGGGCTCTGGGGAGATTACATGATTGTTTGATGAACCTGTGCTCTGATTAAAGAATTCTAATGATAGAGGGTTGGGGTTTTTTTGGTTTTGGGTTGGTTTGTTGGAGTGTTTTTTGGTGGATACTAAAGGTGAGGTGTAATCTACAAATAAGTTTTTGGTTTTACTTCAGGGAAAGAAGCACTCAGGTTTCTGCACAATTTATTTGTTCCTCTGGTAGAAATAACATCAGCTGTATGTTAAATGTCTGCTGTCATGTAAAAGAGGCAGTTGCAGAACATCAGGGATCTGCCTGCCTTGCACCTTCTGGGAGGCATTCTGGCATTACAGGTTTTCCGCTTGAAATTTTCAGTATTATTGCCATTCTATTATATACAGTATAGGCTGACTTGTTAGAGATGTCAGAATCATGAAATCCCAATGAGCCACTTCTGTTTTGTCTTAGAGGAGCAGGGTAGTCTGTTTTTCCCTCCCTCTTCCCTCTGAAATGCAACTTTGAACATTTTGTATTACTGTCAGTATTCTAAGCAAGTACTGTTGTTTATGATAAGGGATATTCATGTATTTGTTATCTGCAGTTTCTTTGTCATTCAGATGGACTACCACAGTGTCATATGCCTTGGCATAAGGAATTTGGGAAACTCCTGTTTATGCAAAATGCTTCAATATCTCCTGAGGAGCAAATGAAACCTGCTGCCATGTGCTGGTTCCCCCCAGAACTCTTAAGTCAAGGTCTTCATCCTAGTTGCTGCGCAGCTTGGGATAAAATTATTGGAAGGTCCACCTGAAAAAGTACCTGTGTAGATTCTTCCTAATATTAGCTTCTTAGTTTGCAGTAGTGTACTACTGCATTTTCTTACAGTTCTGTTACATGCACCCTAGAGATTTGTTTTGGATTAAGCCAGGTGGAAGATCTTCTGCGGGCTGTTAATCTAATGTACTCCTACCCCTAATGGGGAAGTAAGGGACCAAACAGTCAGCGTGTCCAGAGCACACGTGTGTTAGGAAAATGCTCGCAGACCACCGAGTTTGTGTAATGTCCTCTTGTCCTTCCTTTGCTATGTGAGGAGCTGGATGGCATGCGTACCTCATATTGGCTGTCATCCAGGACCCACAATCCTTCTTGGTTGTCACCTTTTCACTAAGCTTTCCTATCCACTAGTATTTCTTACACCCAGCCTACCCATTGTGTCGGCCGCCCCATGATGAGCCCCTTTCTCAACCTTTTAGCTCTTCGTGATTGTCTCCCTTTCTTTCTCCTTTTCTTTTTACAACTATCCTTCCAGCAGTTCTTTGCCTTAATAAAAATGCCAGCCTGGTGCCCTGAGGAATGGATTCTGCTTGTTAGCCTGTGCCACGAGAAGAGCAAAAGCTACTGCATTGGCAGTATTAGGAGGTTGTTGCTGGGTGTGAGAGGAACTGACACTCAGGTAAAATTTTAGAAGATGAACACTGCCTTCTGGAGGACCAGGGACACAACTGAATCTTGGAGGAGCAGCAAAGCAGCCATGTCCTCACTGGCAGGGATCTTGAATAAACTGGGAGATGCTAACAATCCTGACACGTCTTTCTCTGAAGGCTTTACACTATAGTCTTGGGCAGCAGCAAGACAGACGGCTGCAGGAAGAGTTGGAGGAAAAGGAAAGCTGGTTTGATCTCGGGGAGGAATGTGTGTCCATGGTCCATTGACAAACTTTCAAGTTTTAAAGCAGACAAAGGGCAGTGTGGCAGCAAGAGGCACCCAGTGCTAACTGTCAGGGCCTCTTGTTTGTGGCTGGGAGTGGTACGTGCTCTATAGTTAGATCGCATTGACTGTTTCTTGTTCGTTAGTCCATTCTGAACATACTGCATAATGTTTGAGGCCGTGGCCACCTTTGCCTCTACCATCACTTCTATCTCTGCCTAAAACGTCTGGACCCTCTTGACTTCCCTCCGTCATAGTACCTGCCTCCCTTACAAAGTTTTGTTGACTGAATGCAGTTCTTGGCACACTTCTGTTTTGCTGGAGGTTTTCCATCCATTTGTATTTTCAGCCTTTGCCTAAAGCTGAGCACTTTCCTTGCAGGTATCTTCTCTGAGGTAGAGCAGTGGAGAGCTAGGGCAGGGATCTTGAGCCAGGTTTAGGCTTGCAGGACTCGCTCTGTGAATGTAGTTTTCACATTGTATATGTAGTTTCATAGATGTGCCAAGTGCTTTATGTATGGGAGGATGAGTGATGACTTCTGGAACTGAAATGAGGGGCAGAAAGCATGAGTAGTGTTTGGGGAGGAGTGGTGGCTCCCTGTGAGATGGGTGTTGCAGAGACTGAATAGGTTATTCCAGCCAAAAGTGTGTGTGGCTTCTCTGGTGGACTGAGAAAGGAAGGGGGGCGTGGACAGCAGCAGGACAGAGCTCTTGTAGTCTTGGAGAAGGAAAATGATGCTTTGGCATGATACCTTGCTGGTCTGCAAGGGCTAATCAGCCAGTTCTGCCTCTTTAGTGTTTTACAAGTCTTGGCTCCCTTAGTTGTGGCAGGAGCTAACGTGACATTAGCATGCTCTCCTGCCATGCATGTGCTCTTTGCCATCTCTGTCCTCTTGTCCTTTCTCTCGAATGCTGTAGTGTTTCTGCTTCTCTGTCGTGGTTTTTTCCTAGGAAGCCAGTCAAGCTTAGACCTGTGAGATTTCCTGAGGTGTGTTGTGACAGCTCTCAGGCATGTGAAAAGGTCAGAAAGAGTACTGGGCATAAGTGTATCCATAATATTGCCATGTTTGCCTGAAAGGAGTGGCAGATAACTGCCACAGGAGGAGCGAGTGACAGTCTAAAAGGTGACACAGGTTTTGAGAGTCTCTTTGTATTCATTGTGTGTTGTTTGCCACAGTGCAAAAGGCAGTGTAATTGAATATAATCACATTTTCTCGTATCCCAGTAGCTTCACTCATGCATGTGTAGTGTGGTCGTGCCCCATGGCAGCGGAGGCAAGCGTAGCATTTGAGACAAACGTGCTATCCCAGATGTCCCTAACGTGGGGCTGAGCATGCTGCTGGAAACAAGTTTTTACCGTTTTAGCCTAAATGGAAAAGCTCACCTGTGCCTTTGTAAAAGTTGTGCAGGGAATGTGGACATTGGGAATGCCTTTTTCCCTGCTCAGCTCCATGGTTCTATTTTGCAGTCAGGCAAGTAAACACACATCCCACTTGAACGCAGCATGTGGTGGAGATGGAATTAAACCAGGGATGTTCTACATCCATGTGTGAGTATGGCTGTGAGGCCTAGCCTCAGCTATTCTGTGATTCTTCTTAGTATTACTGAGATGCTGCTCAAGAAGAGTTTTTATAGATCATTGTCATACTTTGTGGATGCTTCTCTCGTTTCACTTGAAATGTTTTCACTTACATTTAAAAATGTGGCTGTTTTTGTTTGAAATGAGTCTGTCAAAAGTACCAATAATATTTGTATATATCTAAATCCAGAAAGCTTTATATTACTGCTCTATAAATCTGAACTTTGTTTTGTTGTTTTGTTTTTTGTTTTTTTTTTTAGCCAAGTCTTGTCAAGAACCTATACCAACAAACATCTTGTGGGTGGGAGGGTGTGGAGTGTGGATATTGTCACCTTTGAGAACCTTTTGCTAGATTGCATGTAGGGTAGAAGCAATAAGCAGGAAACTACACTGAGCTGCAGGTGGAAGAAACCTGGATGAATGGCTTTAGTCATTATTTTTCATTAGTGACTTTGATGATGGAATAGATGGTACTTCCTAAGTTTGCAGCAGACAAGAAGCTGGGAAGAATGCAAGTATATTAAAGAACAGTATGGGGTTTCAAAATCATTCTGACAACCTGTCGAAAATATACCAAGTGAAATAGGACAAGCTAGAGATTTCTTCAGCAGAAAATATTCATCTCTTCAAAGGCAAGGTAGTTGGATAGATGTCAGTTTGCAGAAGAGGATCTGGGAGGTATAAGGGTTCCACAGGGTGATGCTGTTGGCAGGGAAGAAGGATGGGAAGAGAGTGTATGCTGTGCTGGGAAGCTGATGTTTAGAGCTGCAAGGTTTGCAGTATTATTCTACCCCACACAGAACTTGGAAGGCCTAATGCTGGAGTGCTGCATTTGGGTTTGGCTGATGTGTGTTGAGATGGATCAGCTGCAGAGCAAATGACAGCTGTCAGCTGCTTTGAAAACTTGCCTTGATCTATGGGAAAATATTTACCTAGCTGGGGTTATTTACTCTAGAGAAGGGAAGGCAGAGGGGTGATCGTGAAAGTCATCAAGTGTGTGGAACATCTGCCACGAGTAGGAAAGAAGAGTGTTTTCTGTGTTACTGGGGTGTAAAGCAAGGCATAACGCATTTAAACTGGAACAAGTGGGATTCAGTTTAGACACCATTGAAACATTTGCTGTCTCTCAATAGCGAAGCAGACGAGAGGAGTATCTGAGAGTGTTGTGGGACCGGTACCAGCTTTTAAGAACAGATGAGACAAACAGCTGGCTGGAGTGATTGGGATAATATAGGTATAATGGACCTCTCTTGGGGAGGGAGAAGATGATCACTTTGACTTCCTTCTAGCTCTCTTTATAATGTATCATTACTTTCATGGGATTAATTGCCAAAGCTTTCTGCTGAAACTTAATGCCCTATTTTAAGTATCTGCTTTTGTGGAAGAAAATACTGTCTCATAACAGACAACATTATACGTTTGTGCTTGTCTGTAATGACAGAATTCCCTGTGGAAGTGTGTAAGGCTTACATAAGCATAAGACAGATGACAAAAAAGACAACAAACTGGAAACTTTGAGTTTGGTGGGGTTTTTTTGTTTGTGTTTTTGATTGGGGTTTTGGTTTTTTTTTTGGTGAGACTGCTTTATTTCTGCTACTTGCCTCTGATTTCGGAGCACTTGCCTACCTGTTTGTCTAATGACTATCTAGAGAGAACCAGGAGGTGTATTTAAAAAAATAATTCAGACATATATGTGGTGGCCTTACAAAGCTTTTGGGGAGAAGCTTTTGCAGACATATATGTATTCATGTGCACGATGGAGCCTTAGTAAGTAATCAGTTATCAATCAGTTAGCCAAAACAGAGGTTAGTAACTGTCTCGGTACATGTTAGTTGTTGATAGACAGGTCTAGGGTGTTGGGAAAAGGGCTGTAGGCTGGATTATAGATTCATGGAATTTCTTATTTGTGCTTTAATTTTTTGAAAATGATACTCAGATACCATCATGATCTATTTGATAGCTTTTTAATGTTTTCAGTATACTTCTTTTGATGGAAAAATAAATACAGCAAAGTTAAATGGTATTAATTAGCAGTTAATTTTACCTTAAATAAAGACCAGATAAACAAATGCTCATTAAGAGCCTGGGTTTGGGTTATTCCTGCGTAACAAGGCTCTTGCATTTTAAAACCCCAACTGTTTAAATCCTATGTCATGTAGAACTCTTCAAGAAGTAGATCTATTTTTGCCTATGATTTTTAATGCTGTTTCTTTTGTACAGAAGAGCAGTGCAGATTGAGACCATAATTATTACTGAAGCCTTATTTCTCAGCCTCTTTATGGTTTTGATGTTAGCTTGATGTCTGTCGACAAGAGACTGTATGAGTTAAGCTATTTTTACTGCCTTCTAATTTCAGGTTAGGATTTTTTTTAATTCTTACAGTATATGAAATAAGGTAGGAGGTTGTCTAAATCTGAAGTAGCTACTATGGGAGTTTACCAAAAGAAAAACTTTTGACAAAAAGTGTGCCATTGGTTGAGCATTCGGTTTCGTATGGAATGTTATTTTGGAGCTTTCACAGGTAGGTGCAAAAATCATGCTGCCTAAAGAAAGGGGGATGGGAGACTGGTGGAATATGAGGAAGGCTATGTAAATGCGTTGCATTAGATGGCATGTCTTGCTGGTTTTTTTGTTGTGATCTATAGTAACGATCCAAATGCTACCTGGGTAAAGAAAAGACAGCTTTTGTCTTTACTTCTCAGCCAGATATCTTCATTTTTATCTGTTTTCTGAACTTGCAATGTTGCAGGACCAGCCAGCATCAGCCCCACTTTAAGTTGTGATCATCTTCTCCTGCATATGAGGAGGCTATTCTGGCTGCAGGGAAAATTTCAGAACTGTCCATTGAAACTCCCTGTGGAGGGGTGGGAGTGAGTGAGGTTGTGGAAGGATTTTGCTAAATATAGGCTGGTGCACATTATTGATTCCTTTTGTCCGCAAGGTTTCAGGATCAGTGCTTTTAGTTAAGGTGTTTAATGTGACAACCAGTTGTGGGTTAACTTACCAGAGGTCTATGTACCAGTTGTGTTACTAAAAGTAATTGATTAATTGACATTGCTCCTAAACATGTTCTTCTGATCTATTATTTTTTTTTTTTAGTAATATAAATGATACCATAGTGTTACCACCAGAATATGCAACTCACTTATAAAAAGTTGTTAAAAATACATTTGAATTTAATAGACTACTTTTTAAAACTATAGTGTAAAAACAAATTCCTTGCAGAACAGTAAGAATTACAGCTCTGAAGAGGCTCTGGCAAAGTGTTTTGTTAGAGCACCTGGGCTTTTCCTGTGTACTCCAGTGACACGTTAATAAAATGCATTATCATAAATTGCTTACCCGTATCAGATTTATGGATATGCCTGTAAATGTCAGCAGGTCCATGAAGTTGATACTGACAGAACTGGAGGCTGGAAGGGGGTCATCTAGTAAGTCTCTCTGTCATGGAGTACCAAACTGTCATCCCCCTGTCCTATGAGTTTATAGTGCTGTGGGCTGACGTAATATTGAACAGAGATCACCAAGGAACATGCAGGTTCTGCCAAAGTCCTAACCGCTGTACTGCAGTGACAAGGAATTTATTTTAGCTTGCCATGCTGAACCTGTTGTGTAAACTGAGCTTACATCATCCTCACCCACTTCTCCTTCCTTTCCCAGGGAAACAGATGGGACACTTTCTCGTATAACCTGACCAAGATGCAGAATTCCTTGCCATTGCAAACTGGGCAATAATTTTGAGTCTGGGCTTAAGAGCAAGACATAAAAGGCAGGAATCTAAGAAAAAGGGTTCCTTTCACCATCTGGTAAGGCTTCCTGAGCTGTGGCCTATCTCAGATACTTCCGGAGAAAGTATGTGGTAGATAACAAAACCCAGAATGAACTGGTCAGTAATACTATTAATAAGAAGAATACTTCTTGACTCTTTCTGGCAGATAGCTGAAGCATGAGATTTGTTTTAGACACGTTACGATGGCCAGTCTGTTGACTTCAGCCAGAGGTAACAAACTGGTATATTCCTAGGTCAGATTTCTTTTGTGGCTACTTAATGATGTGCGTAGACATGTTGTGTTGGAAAGAATGCAAAACAGAGGCTGGGCTTGTTTTTTTCACCGCATTTCTTCAGTGATGTGTTTTGCTTCTCACTCATGCCAAGAAGCAGTGTTGCACTCAGCTGCTGCTGCATCCTTCCTGTTAGAACTGCTTCAGAAACTACAGTGTTACCAGCATAGCAGCTGGTAGGGTCCCGAATGTTCTCAGATTTATAATTTTGCCTTCCACCTGCTAGAGGATTTGACAAGGTCTTAAGTTTGAACATTTATTCTGGTGGTAAAATTACTTACCTGGTCACCTTAGAGAATTTCACAAAGCTTAGTTTTTAATGTAGCATGAAAAGGCCGACAGTTGAACAAGCAGGGGTGTACCACAAGCTGATCTGTTGAGAGCAGCTGTGGCCTCATGGTGCCCTGCTGTTTGTTTAAGGTCCTGATACCTTAAATTTTCCCATTGACATGAGGGGATGCAAAGTTATCACATACTGAAGACAGCGCTGCTAAAAAAAAACCCCAAACATATACGTAGACATTGCTAATGTCTTTCCATCCTTACAGATTGTGCAGTACGACATTAAACTGAGGAAAAAATTGTGCCTGCGTAACACTTTCAGTTAGAAATCTGTAACGCTCATGCAGTGACTTGAATACCTAGTCACTTAGCATACGCAGCTCACTTTCACAGGTGACTGTTGCTAGTAATTGTGACATAGCTGCGTTTCACTTAGGTAACTTTATTGGAACTGTGATTGCTGTTCAGAACTACTAATCACGAGTGCTTGTCTCATAGACCCTCTGGGAGGGTGCACGTTGGATAGACGGTGACAGGGACAGAATTCAGTGCACTCTTGAAAACTGTGAAATACAAGTTTTGGCTTCTGCTGTTCTCTTACGCATCAAAAGAACTTGACTTACATAGAAAATGTGGACAAGAACATTTATTCCTGTCATTATGACTTTCTGAAGCTATTCTTAGGATTCTCAATCACTTATCGATTACAGATTGCGGTACTAAGCTGCAGTGAACAAAATTAATTCTATCTCTAAGGTGTACTCATTTTTTCTCCTCATGAGGAAGAAGTGACCAGAGGCTGAAGTAGTAACAGCGAGTGCCAGGATGATGAAGGCACCATGATTTGCAAAACTATGTTGTAAGAGTTTTACAATCTAATAATTGGAAAAATAAGTCAGGATAAAATATACTAAATAAAATGTCATTCTGAAATTGTTTAGCACATGCTAAAATTTGGTATCTGTTTAAAAAGTATTAGTAAATTAAGGCCTTTGCATTGCTTTTTATCTCCATAGCATGGTATACAGCTAAGTCTTACATTGTCCCCATAAGACAGGTAGCTGTTGTCCTGAACTTGCAGGTTGAGAAACCTGACCAACAGAATATCAGGGACAAACTGTAAGTCTCTTCATGCTGGTATTATGATTTTGGTATTCTTTAGTCTTGCATTCACTGGATTTTGATCAGTATTTTGAGAGTAAGGAACATTTTTTGTGTTATGATTTCAAAATGGTATTCCTGTTTGAAAGGGAAAAAATGCTGTATGTCTACATAAGCATTGCTAAACAGACTTGTCTTTGCCGGAAATGCAAAAATGTCTGAACTGGTGTGCTAAGCGGATTAGATGATAGCAATTCAGATTAAGTGATCTTTGGTTTAAGGACTGTCACAGAAAGAAGGTGTCTGTTGTCATTGTTCTTTGAGAGTTGATTCTTAATTCTTGAGTGCCTTTGGAAAAAATATTAGCTAAGAGTGCACGCAGAGCCAAAGGATGCACTGACTTGCTTATTGTCTCGGTGTAATTGCTGTTAAATGATAAAGACTACTGAATGCCAGAGGCACTTGCACTGTTAATGATGTTATTGTATATTACCATCATTTGGAGGAAAAAGCAAGCATAGTCAACAGCTGAGGAAGAAAGAAGCGGACCTTGAAAGCCTAGAATATTGAACTATGGTATGGAAGAAAAGTCTTCCAGATTTGTGTTTCAAGGAAATAAACATTCCACTGTGCTTTGCTGGGTTTGCATGGTTTTTACCAGATGTCTGAGATTACTCAGAGACATCTCACTAAGGATTTAAATGCCTAACTTGAGTCATATATTCTTATTTTTCACTTTTTTAATATGCCTTTCTTCTCTATAACTAAAAGGAGACCTGGATTTACATTTGCAAAGACGTACACTTCTTAAAAATCTTTCAGTGCTGTTCGTGACTTTTTGTTTGAGAACTTCTCCAGATGAGAAACTTTCTCTATGGAAGTTGTGTCTGTATAGGCAAAATTTATCAGTATTTTCAGGTTATTCTAGATTAAAGAACACTTTAATTTGCCGGTCTGTGTATGATACTAAAAGGGGCATGAACCAGAACAGAAGATGCTTGGTGCTGCTCTGGAGATTGGCATGGTGTGCAAAAGCAGAATATGATCAAGGGAGTTCTATAGGAAGTTGAAGTCCTGCTCGATTTAACTAGTCTCTCATGGAATAACATTTTCCTTGTTGTTGTTCTCTTCTGCAGCTGTGTATAGCATTACTTACCCCTTGCTTTGTCTGATACTTCTATACCATCATAGTGTTAGAAGAATGTGATGTACAAACCTGAAATAGCTGCTGGATGTGGTTTGTTGTGTTGTGTTGTTTTTTTGGGTTTTTTTTGGTTTGTTGTTGTTGTTGGTTTGGTTTGGTTTGGTTTTTTTGGTTTTTTTTTTTGGCTGATTGGGGTTTTTCTAGTTTTATGTACCAAAACCTCCTGTTATATGTAGTACCAAGAGTGAATGTTTCTGGTCTTTGTCATATGGCTAGTAGACGTATCCTTCTGGTGAAACAAAGCTACTTTTTAAGGAGAAAGAACGTTATTTGTTCCAGTAGCCATAATACAATAGAGCCCTGAGGTGAACATCCAAGCATCTTAGCTTGCAAGTGCTTATATTTCAGCTTAAAATCTCATAAGTGATAAGTGAAACTTTTTACTTACCACAGATATTGCAGTAATTTAATATTTTATTATAATAATGCTGTGTTAAACTAATGGAACTGTTTTTATCAATAAAGCAGCACTCATAACAGCTATTTTAGGGAGGATGCCAAAGATGAAAACTGTTAAATCACTACCTTTCAGACAGTGACCTTACTGTAGCCCTTGCAAGTATAATGAATGTTATTTATCCTAGGAATAAACTACTGTTACTTTAAATAAATTAATGATACTTATCTTTTGTGGTACAGTGAGTCTCCTTTTTAACTTCCACTTGCTTCCTCAACTATATGTTGGTGGAATGATACCTAAGTGATCTGAAATTAAGAGCAAACAAGTGTTTGATAAAACTGAAGTCAGTTTTCACTTGGAAGGCTGCCTCTAATTAAATTGTTGTGATTTTTTGCCCCCATATATGTGAAACAGTTCCCATTTACTCCTGGAAAACCTGTAAGACTATCAGTGGGCAGAATTTAATCTCCTGCTCTTTTTCTCAGTAAATCATGATTTTCTAAACTTCCATCTGAATCAGGAAAAATGCATAGAACAAGGAGTTTCAGAGTCAACATACAGCTCAATCTCATCTTAGAATAATTTACCATTAATGTGATGTGAAGTGCCTGCATGAATTAGCTCAAGAAAGAGGTTGATTTATCACAGTCTCAAAATAGCCCTTACATGCAGTTGCTCACGTTTAAGCCTCTGTGCCCAATTGCCAGTCCAGCTCATTCTCCTTTAGACCAGACAAGCTGGAAGCCTTGTTCCCCTGCAGGTAAAATGTGCCTGCTGCCTAATAGTAATGTTTCACACTAACATGGTGTTTCGTGACAGACTGTTCTTTTGCATGTTTTCCATTGCTGCACTGCTTCAAAAACAGTGGGGGAAAAAATCCACATTGATTCTCTTTCTTTCACTAACAACATTGGCCTTATTAGAGTAATGTGTAAAACTTGTGCTTTTGAAGGAGCTTCTCCTTCAGAGGCAGTCCTTTTGCTGGTTTGAGTATGGAAATAATTGTAGCCCTGTCCTTATTCAGTGGAGTCCTCCTGGAGGTTTTACACTGTCTCCTACTCTGTGTGTACTAACCTTTAGTTAGGTACTTCATCCCGTTACCTGTGTACATATATGCACACACACGTAACACCAAAGTACTTAATTTTTGTTGTATAAAGCTGTTAAATTCTGACTGAAGGCACAAAGTTAAGCCCTTTGAACATTATGTAAAGCTTACATAAATATGTACATGTGATGCGCACACAGTCACAATTTACCTGTTGAAATTTTCTGTCTCTATCAGAAACAGGACTTTCCAGCAACTGAAGAAGTCTTACATACAACAGAGATCTTATCAGAGGAATTTTAAGGGAACAGAGCTTGGTTTGAGAGGTTCTGAGCCATGAGAATGGGGAGTTGCCTGTTCTTGCCAGCCGTAGGAGAGCCAGGGACCTGAGACTGGAGTAGCACTTCAGGCTCTCCTTCCCTTGTTAAATTTCTGTTCCTGAATAGTTGTCTCCAAACTCAGTCATGAACAGACTTGTTTGTGTGGACAGCTTCATCTGATAGTTTCAGTGTTGGAGCTGTTTGACTGTTACACTGTTGATTCTTGTACTATTTCTTCAAGTTTGAGAATATCGTCGAAAAAATTGATGTTTTGCTGTGTTATGAGTAAAATTCAAATAACATGTTTTGAAAGTACCAGTCAGTTGGGCACCGAGTTGATCTGTGTGTCCTTGCACCCACTGAGGTTTGTTATCTTGAATTTAACTGCTTAGATCTAGTCCTTTCTCTTTCTTTTGGGGGGTAGGAGGATTTGGAACTCCCTTAGAAAGATTGCTTGTGGGGTGCTTGGCTTAGTAATGCTTGCTGGAGCCTCAGCTTAGTAATCAGACTCCAGATGTCTGTTTTGTTTTAGAAATTCAAATGCATAGTTCTGTGTATCCTTCAATTTTGTTTTCAATATCTGTAAATGAAGGCTCTAGGTAATGCATAACTTACATTCAATTGGAAAGAATTTTAAATTTGTAGGAGAAGGAAAAGCAAATTCAGTGATTATTTTCTACCGTGTGGTTGAAAGAGCAGTCTAGTTCACCAAATCCAGTTCACCAGTTTCCATAGCAGGAGATTTCCCTCTGTCTCTGAAACCCATGGTTCTGTACCTGTGAACTCACTAATTTCTTCCACAAATGAGCCAGGGACCCAAAAAGCAGCAGCTTTGTTTGGTCCTCTGTTTTGACTAACCTGTAGAAGTTGTCCATGCCTGGAGCAGGGCCGGAGCTCTGGCAAAAAATAAAATCATGTGCCTGACATTATCCTGTTGTGCAAGAGGTACAAATTGAGAATTGCACAGGAAAACTATGCGGATGAGATAAAATATTCTAGCTTTTAAATTACTAAAAATAAATACTTTCAGAGTACATTTGCTTTTTCTGGTGTTTTTTAGAGCATTAAAAAAATGCCAGTCCTCGTGCAACAATTCACAGTATTTATTTATTGAAAGGATGACATCAGACTGAGTACATAAAAGAAGGAGTAGAATTAAATTAAAACCAGCATCCTACACAGTGGCACTGTTCTAAAACTGTCGTTATAAACTGCTGTCTGCTGGTTTACTTTTAAGCAAAGTTACTTTTAAACCTGAAAATTATACACTTTTCTGCAATTTCTAGGTCTGGCTCTCAACCTTAATAAAAAAAAAGAAATCTAGATTATTTTCCTTTAAGATTCAAATGCAGCCATGGCAGAAGAGAGTAATAACTTTTCCTTTTGCATTAACCTCAGTGTTAGAGGAACATGTTGGCTCTTCAGATGCCTTGGCCATTAATTTTCCCTGTTAAAGGAGAAGAGCCTGTTTTTCGTTCAGCGGTTTGCTGTTCTATTACTGCAGAAACCGCCTGTCTGTTTACCAAGGAAAGGGGTAATGTGACTTAAACAAGATGGCTAAATCCTATTCGGCAGGATCAAGAGGGGGTGGTGAATGTTTGACATTTGCTGACAGAAACTGTCTTAAGCACAGAGGCTTTTTTTTTTTGTGCTGTGGACTGGCGTAGTGAGGGGGACCTCTCCTTCCTCCGAGGTGCAACGCGTGCGTGCGTGTGCCGGCGCGGCGGCTGCCGCAGCAGAATTCCGGGGATGAATTACTTGACGTGCACAACTGAAGGCGCCGTTCGCTTCACAAAACCGGTGCGGCGTGCACTGCTGCTAACCTGAGAGAGGCAGCCGGCAGCTCTTCGTGACAGCTCGAGGTGGAAGGACCCAAACTTGCGGTCCTCCCCCCGCCCCCAAGAGATTGTTAGGCCATTCCTTTATAGTGGCTCATTTTGGCTCTCTGTCATCGCCAGAATGCTGCCAGTGAATGTGTGTCATGGTTACAATAGAGTGTGGTAACACATAACAGCAATGAAAGCCCAGCGGGAAAGGCTACAAATTCCAGGGCTGACCTTGGAGTAAGTATTGTCTGTCTTTAATATTTTAATGGTTTCTGCATGATGCCGGCTTTCGTGCAACCAGGAGCTGTTTAACATACGTTTGTGCTGACAGTCTGGGAGCACTGCGGCTCCAGGTTGAAGAACACGTTTTAAATGCATTGCAGTTGGCTTCAGCAAATGTGCGAGCCCGGAGCCGGGGTATTGCAGTACATTTGGAAAGAAAGCATTTCTGCGTATTTAAAGTTACTGGGTTTCAGTGCATGGAGCATCCTGTCAGCTCGCAGGGGAAGGATCTGTCAGTAGGCCGTGGTGTCTGTCTTTCTCTCCAGCAGTCGGTTACTGTTTGTTTATCCCGGTGCTGCCGTTTAGAAAGGCCTCTATCTCTGCTGAATAACAGAGAGCACTGTGAGAGGTTAAAGCATTGTAGAAATGCTGTTTGTGAAAATCCATCAGGAAGGAGATGTATTTACATACCTAACTACACTAATGAACTGTATTGACATTCTGGAGGATTCACGATAGTCTCTGCAGTAAGTATGTTTACCTAATTTAGCCGTATGTTTACTTGGTACTTGCTTAAAACTGATTAACTCATTTCTGTGCTTTCAGCTATTTAGAGAGTAACTACATGAAAATATGTAATTTTAATGTGTAGTGATAGTAAGTGTAGTCTTCTATTCATAAATGCTAGCATATGTTTACCCAAGATTAGTTACTCAAAGCCAAATATTTATTTCTATACATGCATACAGTCTATGTTGACATGTTAGGCATGTATGTATGCATGTTATAGTCACCATGAGAACTTGCTAATTTTATCTAGGTAGAAATGGTTACGTCAGATCCCTTAGTATTCCCTGGGACTTCCCCGTTCTTGCTGGAGGGAAAAAAAACACCTGAATGCTGCAGATGCCTGCGGTAAAGTTATTTAGGTATGAAAGGTATTATCTCTGACATCTGCCATGTTTTAAAGAGGGGGCTATAGGTAAGCATGCAGCATAGCAAGTAATTTATTCTAATAATCACATGAAGGTGACAGAGCACTTTATTCCAAGGAAGAAGTGTAGATGTTATATTGGGTCCCCCAGAACTACGTTTGTGCCATGTCATAGAGCAATTCTGCATTTCAATCTGGCATCTTCTGCTGAGAGCAGTGTGTCTTAGCTGTGAGCAGATTAAGCTCTAGATATTTTAGTGGAAAAAATAGCATTGCTAATTTTTCAGGAATTTTGGAGGAGGGGTCTTATCAAGGAGCTCATTAAAATGGTTTCCATGAATAATTGATAATTACACTCCTTTTGAGATGTGGCAATTTAAATATTTTTTAATCAGTCTTCACTGAATTATGTAATCATCATATGAGAATAACATCACTAACTGCAAAGGATGAAAAATGATTCATCTTACTGTTTTTTCAACATCTGTGTGTGTTTTTGTAGCATGAGGTAATCATTTACTGCTTCTTCCTTTTTCTTGGTAACCTGACATAATTACACTTGCTGTGCCATATCGTGCCTACATTTAATACCGATAAAATTAATAATTGTATTTTAAATTCAGCATTGATCATTGCTTTTGCTAAAATGTTATCTGGATATATTTAATTTTTTCATATATTAGACTTTCTTTCGCCATCATACTTCCTACTTTCTAACTTAATTTGTAGAGAAAAGAAAGTATCGTATTTTGGTTGCTGGTATTTAATGATTCCTATAGAATTGTACTGTCATGACTTGTCAGAGATGAGTCAATGCAGACTTCGGTGATGTCTCCCAAATTCTTATTTTCAATCATTTATAAAAGCACATATCTGGGGGGAAAAAAATCCAACTTACTCCTTGAAACATTCTCTGCACACTGATTCTCATGAATTTTCTTTCAGTGCAGTTTAAATGTTGGAACTAGAATTATGTTGTCTCTCTGAGAAATTAGTACAGTCTGTCTACTTTATATTCATTACTTGCAGAAAGCTCTTTCAAAGAATATTAAGGATCCAAAATGAAGCATTCCAAATTTAGTAAATGTAAAAATTAAGGCTGCCTGTCAGCCTCGTGCACATGCACTGTGATAATTTGTTTTAACAGGTTTTTGCATGTAATTTGTAGATCTTAAAAAAGCAAAGCTGAAAGGCACATTCTATAGAAGAACTGGATTGACACTCCAGTGTCATAACTTGGTGGGAATTTATAGATCCATAGTACAAGCACGTCTGATACTGAATGCCCTGAGCGTCTACTCCATGACTGCGACTCTGATGTGTTACAGTAATGAGGAAGATGAGTAACTACTAGCAGGTGTAGGACTTCCACCTGCTGTCTATGTGCCATCCACGGGAGGGATGGAGGTGTGCTTCGCCACTGAGTCAGGACAATCTGTTGACAAGAAAGTGACTCAGGAATCTCATTCTGGAGTCCAGGGTTAATATATTCCTCTCATTCAGTGCCAGACCTGCTTTTCACCTCTCCTTTTTGGTACTGTGGGTTCAGTAGGTTCCTTGGCCCCGTGGTTACTCCATAGCAGTCCCCATGCTCTCTCCTTGCCACAGCCCTGTGCCTTTTGGCCGGCTGGTACTAGTTCTCCCTGCACCTAGGTTCTCTTTTGATCAGCGTCAGCTCCCCTTAGTCGGTTGCTGTCTGCATCACCTGCCTTCATCTCTTCCCTTGTTGTGCACCCCTGGGAGCAGCGGTGTGAGCCCTGACAGTACAGCACAGGAGAGTTTCGCAGCCTATGTCACACCAACAGACAGACAACAGGGGATGCACAAGCAAACGGCGACGAACTGCCTCCTCTGCTGCAGCAGACCTGCAGTGGAGAGTAACAGACAGTGCAGATAGAGCTTAGGAGTACAAAAAACGTTTTACAAACCTATACTGATCATACGTAAAGACCTTTCCAGTGCACTTTGTGACAGGTCAGTACACTACAACAGAAAGTGCCCCAGTGAAGCAGAAGAAACATGTAAATCCACACCTTTCTTTGGAGGCCTGCACAGGCTGAACAATGTGAACCTGGGTTCAGTTTAGCCATTTTCAGAGTTATATATTGAGCTGTTGGCTCTTAATGGAGCTTATTAGCTCAGACATGCTGTTGTGCTAGCACAGCTAGTCTGCAGCTGAGATCAAGCTAGCTCATATCCAGCTGCTGGGCTGCATTGGCAGCGTGCTCTTTGTGCAGCTAGTTCAGGGATCATGCAGGCACAGCCAGCAGCCAGAGGAACTTGCCCTAACACGCTAGCCTTGTCAGAAAGTAACAGCAGGCCCACCTTGGACACAGTATGCATGTCCCTGCCAAACTTGGTGTCCTCTTCAAAGCATCTCAAGAAGGAAAGCTTGCTAGAATGTACAGTGTCAAAAAAATGTTGTCCCTAATCTTTTTTTTAGAAGCAGTAGTAGTATTCCTGTTGAAATGTTCAGAAAAAGCTGAATCGGGTATCCACCTTGAAAGATTTTGATGGAGATGTTTAAAAATCTGTCAAAGTCTCCTGCAATTGAGAACAAGGATTTAGAGTTGGAGCTAGGTGTACTTGGCCATCTGCATCCCCACTGGGGACAGGACAGCAGTCCTAGTGTTGACTGGCTGCAAGGGTCTGATAACGTAGCAGAACAACTCTTTGTGAAGGTAATCTGGAGAAGGTTCCCCACAAACTTCTGCCTTCGCTGAGTCTGCACAGAAGGTAGAGCTGTGGGTTGTTTTGGACAGATAACTTCAGCTGCTTGCAATGAGGCATTCTACTAAATGTGTGTTTTAGAAAGACTTTTCTTGCATGTTTTATGGGGATAAGTGCATGTGACTGCACCAGTATATTTTAAAAGAGCATCTGTGAAATCTTCAGTGGCCTCCTGTTTTATTGAGAGATCTTTTGAATGGAGATGAGCTTAAGGCAACTTCTTGAAGGTACCTTTGAAGCCAAATGCTCAAGTGTGATTTTTTTGGATGAGTTCTTTATATCCATATTTGATTACCTAGATAAAGCACTTGATATTTGTGAGGGAACACTTTATTGTGAAATCGATGGAAATTGATGCTGCTTAGCTAGGGCACTTTTAATTTTAAGTGTTCATAAATTTACTGAAATTTGAAATCTTTACAAAATTTTCTTATTGTTGATAGAAGTTCATAATTTTAGTTTTACTTTTGTTTTTAATAAATCTGATTTGCATATCAAAAACTTTACAAAAACCCTAAGATACTCAAGAGAAAAAAATTGTCCCAGTTACATATCCTGTTTCATACAGAATGCTTAGAAGTCTGAAACAAGTTACCATTTTTTTCCCCTCTTTGTGGACTTTGTACACAAGTATTGCTCCTGGAGGGAGCCTAACATAGTCAAGTATATGCACCAGCACCAGATTTCATATTTGTTTTTATTTAAATCAATTTCATTTTAAGTCAAAAACTGTGTGGCTAGTGTGGCTACTGTCAATCACTTCATTCAGGAGGAGAGTAATGTTTTGGTTCTACCCAAAGCTCCTACACTAAAGCATGCAACTCTTGCTAAACCTTCTGTTCACTAGAGATGACATTATTTTAACTTGCAGTCTCACCCCAAGGAGCCTGAGCCCAACCCCAACAAGCCCCTGCAGTCCATGCAGTCCTCTGTTCGCTTTTCATTTTTGGAGGTAAGCGAGTAAACTTCCATTGTTGATGTTTTCTTCTGCATCCAAAACCTGACCATCAAAACATGCTGCAAAGGGAAAATTGAAGAAAAATAAATATGTATCTACAATCCGAAATATGTTTTACTTGACTAGGTGTTGTTGTGAAGTTAAGTATTTTATTCAAAAATTCTGTGTTATTCTGACTGTTTGGTTGGAAATGTATGTGCTATTGTAACTTCATCGTTTTCTGCCTGTGGTCATACCTCAATCTGTATTCTATTATGTCAAAAGTTTAAGGCGTGTTCAGAAATGAGGGTGACTAATGAAACACATAATTATTTTTTGCTTACCTGAGGGTTAGTAGTGTGCTTAGTGATGTCAGCTGCAAGGAGGGTTGAGTATCCAAGATGCACATCCATTTAGAAGATCATAAAGTCATTGATAGGACTGTTTCTTCTTCAGAACTAGGACAATTTCAAGCCTTAGCTGTAATACAGTAATGCTTTAGATAAGCCCTAAGCAGTCATATACAACATCCTTCTCAGTCTCCTCTTTCTCCTACTCCCAAGTTCATTCAGAAGAATAATTTTTTTGGTACTTGTCAGAAGGGTAGTTACGAGATCAGAAAATTACTGATTAAAAACTACTGTGAACGCTTGTGATTATGGTAAAATTGTCATAATTAGTAATTGAAAGATGTTTCTGATAGAGAAATGTTTTTTGCCTTCTTTGTTTTCTTTTTAATGCAGAAAATTAAATTGCAAGCCAGGGATCTGTTAGGTGTGGGTTACTGAGGTTTCAGCTCCATAGGGAAAGTAGTTTTAAAAATGAGTTGCTAATGAGTAACTCGTTACTCATTAGTAACATACTAATCTATGTCTCATGGATTAGAAAAACCTCTCAATTTTGATCAAATATCTCACTTGATACTGTATGAATGAAGGACTGTTAGAGATTTACCACCTTGTTAAATGACATAATAAGGTGCATTTGTGCCTGTTTCGTACCGCCTCTTGAACATAGCATGGCAGAGGAGAGAGTTGCCTGGATGCATTAATCTGCTTCAGCATACTTTAAAGTTAGAAACAAACTGATACTTAAGAGTCCTTCTATCAAGGAAGGCTTCATGTGACACTGAAAAATAGAGCAGTAACTGTGAATTGCTATGTGCTTCTGAAGTTACACTGTAAATTTTTTTATATATATACACACGATTTTGTGAGGCGAGAGATGGGTTGAGAATCCCTTATTTGCATTTTTCAGTATGATTTAAACAAACGTGCTTTTTTCCTCCGTGAAAATACTTTCGTGATGTATGTTTGTTTAATGAATAAATCAGCAAAATCAGTGTATTTTGTGGAGTTTATCTTGTTGATAGGGAATGCATGGTAAAAACTAGCATTTTCTAATTGGGTCTTTATACAGCCAGAACAAATCATTTTCCTTTGTGGGGGAGGGAGTGCTCTTCTTCAGAATGTCAATTTTGTGGAATCAAAAAGCTGCGTACAAAGCTTTGAATTTGCATAACTCGGTGAACTGCATCTCCAGATGTGTGGATGTCCTGCCACGCAAACTGTGTTATGGACACAGCCTTCTTTTTTTATGGTCTGTGGAACCAGGACCCTCATGGCTTTTGTTTCCCTGTGCTGGGGAGGGGGCAGAGGCTTGCAACGATGCTGAGTTTGAGGTTTCCGTTGTGTGATGGAGTATCGTGGGTGCAGATCTTTCAGGTGCTTTGTGAAGAAATGGTGTAGAAGTCATTGATACTGCTTAATGTAAAACTGCCTCCCCCAGATTTTGCTGAAAAATGTCAAAATTCCTAGGGATTTGTCTTACGTTGTTTTGTCCTGAAATGTATTTAAAGCTCTGCCAGAGTGGTTGATTTTTCCCTGGGACAGAAATTGAAAAAATTTGATTCATTCTAAATCTTTGTGCTGTATGTAGCTATAGCTGTACAGGACTGCTGGTATATTGAACAGCACATGTTTTAGTTATTAGTTACCATTCCAGCTTGACCTGGGTTAACAGGGAAGACTGCATGTGTTAATTTTTAGACTATATAAGTAATTAGCATTTCCTATTCCTTTAGCTCAGAGTACTCCCATATGTGGGAGGAGAGGAATTATTTCAGTGTGATCGCTTTTGCTCATATTCAGAAGTGTTAGCAGCATGGGAGCCTTACCAGAGTGAATGGATAGGGTTTTCCTGTGTTATCGTCTCTCTAACATGCTGGCTCATCTCCCTTGTGGCCTTTGACTTGCACAGCTGCTCCTTAGGCTGTTGTTTTTGTTGAAGTTCTCTTTATAGCAGTTGTCGCATGCAGTAGTAGTCTAAAGGGAACCTTTTGCCAGCTAGAGGATGAAGATCTTTTCAAAATAAACAGTACCATCTTGTGAATAGAAGTAGCAGTGGTAGCAGAGCCTACTGGTACAGCGTGAAGCTGTCTGTTTTTTACTGGTACTTCTTGGAGAGGAATGGAGGATTGAGAGGTTTTTCAAATTTCAGGCAACTGGGCACATATGTCCCATCTACTGTGTGTCTGCTGTTTGGGTCGTCTGAAAACTTTCAACTTCGGGGTGGGGGGGGGGAGGGCGAGGGCAGGCAGGGAGAGGGGAAGTATGTACTATTTTAGTACTAATTAGTATTAGCAGCAGATTTGCAGACAAATAGAGCAGGTGAAGATAATGTAAGTAGCTGAGCAGAGCCACTGGGAGATAGAAGATACTAATTTCTAACAGAATTTTAGAGTGTGCTTTTTCTTTGCTTTAAATAATCTGGTGTCCTTTGTGAAAATAATGGGGAATAGAGTGGTGAAAGTATTGGAAGAAGACTAGATGGAGTAAGTGTAGAAGTTGCAGTAGCTTCTAATGAACAAGATAAAGGAAGTGGAAAAAGTAGATTTAAAAAATGTAGAACAGCATGCATTTGAGCTTGATTAGTAGGGATGATTATTGTCAACAAAAAAATTCTTTGCTTTACCTTTCGCTTTACTGATGCCACTGATACTGGACTGGGAAAAAAATGCCTGTAAGACTCGGACATGTGTTAATCATAGTGTTTTCTGCTGCTGCCTATGTGGAATGGGGACCCCAAGGGACAACTGGCATTTGCTGCCTTTGAGTGCTCTAGTTCTTCAAAACCGGTACAGGACCTGTGCTGGCTGATGTTTTCTCTCTGCTCGAGTTGGGTTAGTTTGTGATTCTTTCCTGCCTTTGGACATTTACAAAAGTGTAAAGGAATTTAATGTTTGAAGGCAGGATCAGAAAAAAGTCCTTCATACAGAGAGCTAATTTGAACTTAGGATCATCCTTGTTCTCAGGCACAAAGTTTCAGCTGATGTAAAGACCTTAGTTTCTCAAAAAAAACAAAGAAAGATTGTTAAAGTTTCCGGAAAGCCTTGGCTGAGGAGCGAGAGGATTGCGTGTCAGGTGCCATGCAGGCAGAAGTGTTACTGACTGCCTCAGCCTGGCGAGGGGATTGAGAGGATTCATTCTGAAGCCTCGAAAAAGAAGGTGGCAAGTAAAAAGAGCCCAAGCATGTATATTGATAATATTTTTTAATGGTTTTAGTTTCTTTTATAGACCTGCTTCTTTAGGAAAATCCAGTTCAGCTCACCGTATCTAAAACTGAGTTGTCAGGAAGGTAAACTAAGATTATTACCTACATCTTTTGGTAATATAGTCTGTTCTCTTGGAAGGCTTGTGAGGATGCCGTGTTAAATAGTGCAATTTACATGTTGTCATGTTGTCAGCTGATTATATGTGTGTTACTAAGAGCAGCAATTAGAAGTATAACTAGAATGGATTAAACCTTATCATATGGCACTGAATTGAAAGAAGAAAAAGAAGGTATCGTGGATAGCTTGGAGCTCTTAATCACTTGCTGGTATTCAGTGTTAGGTTTTTATATCTCGAAATTGCCAAAAAATGTTGACAGATTTTCATTAAATGTAACCTGAATATATAATATGAATGAGTAACCATTACAAGCCCAAGGAAGAATTTATATTAGGTTATTTCATAATGTTGTGAAAATAAATACTTTATTTTACCTGAAACTGTATTTAAACTGTTTAAATTCATATACCAAGCTGTTGAATACAGAAATCAAAATCTAGTCAGTGTTCTCCTGTCGTTTTGTCATCCCCGTCCTGCCCAATGTTCCTGCATCTCTGAATCAGGTAAAAGAAAGCTTAAAATAGCTACTTTCTAACAACTATATTTGTCCGTTTAATGAAATCCTCAATGAAATGGATGAATTGCGTAGAAAAATGAGCAGGAAGGTTTCTAGGAATTTTTTATCGTTGTTCTGAAAGTGAGCATGTTTAAAGCGCTTTTAAATATTTCTGGGCTTTGTATGATGTTATGTGTGCATGTGAGCATGCGCACCCATGTGAAAAGTATAATGGACAGTAGGAATTTGGCGTGCTGTTTGGCTTTTGCATCACAGAAGGCAATAGCAGTGTTTTTAAACTTAGCGGTATTCCTGTGTTTCTGTGGGGAGGAAGGCGGTACGGTCAGCCTTCGCTTTTCTGCTGTGTGGTGCGAGATAGCTGGGCCGGGGCGCCAGGGCGGCTGCAGGGTTGATGGGGGGCAGCTGCAAGGTGGCAGTTGCTTACAAGAAAACTGTCCCATCGCACAGCCTGAGCGATGATCAGAAGCCTTACCAGTCTGTCCTTGCACTGTCGCCACGGCTGTGCTCATACCCTCTTCGCTGTTAGCTCTTGCAGTAGCATGGCTGCACCGAGTTGAATCTCCACTGCAAGGGAGGCCGGGTCTGTCTTAGCAGAGGAGCAGAGAGGGAGCAAGGGGGCAGTTTCTAGTGCCACGGGGGACAGTGTCAGTGTGTTCTTGGGCTGGCACCCCACTGACGTGAGGGTACCTCCTGTGACAGCGCTGCACCAGAGCTCTGGTTAATGATTAAATCTGGTGTAAGTGTATAGTCTAGATAGACCGGACAGTGAAAGCTGTACAAAAGGAGGTATTCTCTCCGTGATGGGGAGGGATTTGTGCAGAGGCATGACATGGTTCTCTCAAGGCAGAACAAAATTCTCGTAGAAGAGTTGGTAGTTAGATTTGGACCTTTCTTGTCTCAGAGTAGTTTCTTTACTTCTGTGTAGTCTACTGTAGAACTGCTACTTCCTGGATTCGTAAGGTTCTATAAAAGACAGAGGAGCAGTGTATGTCAGTGGATGCCTCCTCTCCCTGTGTCTCAGTGCCACAGCTGCCATGCCCAAGGATGCTCAAGCAAACATTGATTCCCTTTGCTTTCTGAGATCAGTACAAAGTATGTTGACCTTAAGACTACACTGAAGTATAAAGTTGTTGATTTGTTACCCTGAGGAGGGTCATGAGAAGGGCTGACATGGATGAGGTAAGGATTCACTTGGCTCCATTTCTTTCCCAAATTATTCATTTTTGTTTAAGAAGAGGAAAACCTGCTGTTTCATTTCTCAGAATAGTCTGATTAGCATTCATGGACACCTACCATAAAGCACGAGTTCCTCAAGGTGAAATAAATTTGTCTTTGGCTTTCTCCTCCAGAAGCAGTTTGTCTGCTCCAAAGTTGTTGTTATGTCCTTGCTGTTCTTTTAACTCTTTTTGGGAACATTTATTTAACTATACGAAACACATTTTCTTCATCAATTTCCCATACTCTCTCCCATACTAAGACTTATGACTGGTCAAAGGAAGAGCTGTTTCCAATGAGACTTCAGAAAATGGAAAATGAGAAACAACTTCATTGCATGTATAAGATTTTTGTGGTGTAGAACTGGGTTTTGAAGAATGATTAAGTAAAAGCAGCCCCTTACTCAACAGGTCTGATCTCTTATGTGCTTAAACGTGCTGTACCAGCTTCAGCTTTTGAGGTTTCTGAGCCCTGTAGAGTCACAGCAGAGGTGAAGACTTTGTTTCTGGTTTTGCTTGGGAATCATCAGTATTTTATTGAGTGACAGCCAGTTACATCTGTATAAGCCTATTAGCGTCTTAATGGGTCAGGTGTAAATGAGGGTCCAGTTGAGAACTGCAGGACCTTCCCTGGAGGATCTTTACTACTGGTTTGCCATGCAAGAGGGATATGGGGATGTGAATTTCTGATCCCAGGTGGATTTTCTGGACTGGTGCTAGAGAAAGTGCACTTGCTGCACTTGCTTGTACTTGCTGCACTTGCTTGTACTCGCTGCACACTGATGGGCAATCAGAGAGGCTAAGTCTGTGTTAGAATAGAATAGAATAGAATCATTAAGGTTGGAAGAGACCTCAGGGATCATCTAGTCCAACCGATACCCCCCCCCCCCCATTAACCACTAACCCATGTCCTTCAGTACCGCGTCTAACCTTTCCTTAAACACCCGCAGGGACGGTGCCTCCACCACCTCCCTGGGCAACCCGTTCCAATGCTTGACCACCCTTTCTGAGAAGAAATTTCTCCTAATCTCCAACCTGAACCTCCCCTGGCACAACTTGCAGCCGTTCCCCCTAGTCCTGTCACGAGTTATCTGTGAATTGTTAAAGCAAGGTTTTGTACAGCACCTGGAGTTGAATAAAATTAAAACTTAATTTGCTGATACAAAGATTTGGTTTTAAGTACATTTTTTCAAAGCTCTCAGGAGAAAAACTGCGTTCTTATATATATTTGAGAAAGTTATGTGAAATAAGGCAATTTGGTTTGTGGCCTGTGCTACTTAACGTTGTTCAGAAGAAACATTTATTTATGTGTATGTATTTTTTATATCAGGTAAAGCAAGAACAGCAGTCCCTTCTCCCTACAGCATATTCTAACTTAGAGAAATAGATAACAGAAATTTTTGAGAACTTACCAGAAATAGAGTTCTTTGCTGTAGTGCTGTGTTTTTTTCTTCTTCTCCCCCCCCCCCCCCCTTTATGTAAAGGAAATAAAAAAAAGTTTTTGTGACAGTTATTTCCTGTGGTTGTCTGAAAGCTACTTTTTTCATTCGTGGGAGAGAGCTTATCTGAATTGTTCTAAATGCCAATTTGTTGATCTCCGCTCCCTGAACTCTCATAAAAATCCTCCCAAAGCAATCGTGTGCTAGTTTTATTAAATCTTTTGGCCTTTTGGATTGTATTTTATATTTACTGTTGAATGTTAAATTTTGAAGTTGGTAGGTTAGGCTTTCTAAGCATTTTGAGAAGGTAATATGAATTTGAGTTTGCAAATTACAGTTATTACAGGCTGGTGCTGTGACATGATTCAGAATACTCTGAAAAAATGGCTTTCTAACATCTTTGGAGGCTGTACAGTCACAGCAATGACCTGAATGGAGATTTCTTGAACTTCTTTACTGCCTTCTAAAGCAGAGAATGAAAGTTTTCTAGAAGTATATTCCAGTCAGATATACCCTCGTAATGTTCATTTTTACCATAATTTGATGTGTTGCTCAGAGTACTTAGTTTTGAAGCCTAAAATGTTTTCAGTGTGCACTGGCTAATCTGTGAATGTTGTTTTCCATACAACTCTTACATGACCTGGTATAGTCTCCTTTTGAAACAAAAATGTGGCATTAAATTTTGGGCAGATTTTTGTTTACCTTTGAGTCAAATTTTGGTTTCTCTTGACTGTTTCAGGTGACACCACAGTAGAGCTGTCCCAAACTATTCCCTATGTCACATTCCCTGTGTCTTGTTTGAAGGATGAAAGAGTGAAATGAAAGCAAGATATGGAGAGAGGAGCTCTATGGAAATTTTTTTTCCTTCACATTTTCAGTTACAAAAAAAAAAGTGAAGGTTTGTAGTATTTACAAAAAATAGCAGTACCTAAATCAGAAATTGAAGGAAGGGAGGGTGGAGAGCATGGAGCTGTGCTGTGGAGACCAGGTGAGTTGAGTACTCCAGGCATGGTGTCAAGAAATCACTCCAGGCCAAGGAGGTGGTTAAAATACAAATTACTGATCCGCGTTATATATGTGAAAATAACTGTAGAGAGGTCTTGAAATGTACTTGAAAATGGACAGTCTGGTCTCTTCCTATGCTGTCATACCACAGAGTTTCACATACATGCAAATTACCTGCTAACAGCAATCATTAGTCACTGTGGTGACTGTACCTGTTGACCTGGAGGCTTTGCTTGTCAGGCGGTGACAGATCTATTAATAATGACTGTAAATGTCCTGAGCCTCGGTTGTCTCAACCTGCATGTAAAATTCAGACTTCTGTAGTATGGCTTCATAACTGGCTTCATCTGATTCAATAGGAAAGCATTTAAAATATGTTGAATTCAAAGTCCATTCATTTCTAAACTCTGACTAGTGTCTGTAGTTTGTTGCCAATCAATTCTTGCAGATATGGAGAAATTGCTAGGTTAGCCTGCCAGTTGTCTTTTTCTTTGAAGGCTTGGTCTGATAGGGATGTCAGTGACTCACTTCTTCCAGGAGAGGTATTTCTTGAGGCAGCTGTACTCCTGTTAGACCAAATTCAGAAATTCTGCTGCCTCTGTGCAGCACAGTGACCAGTTTCAGCTGGTCCTTGTATGAGCTGCCAGAGAAACAATCCTGCGGCTGAATTCTTGAGATGGAAATTCTCAACCTTGCTCTGTGCCAACACTGCAGCATTGTTGCATCTGCATCATTTTATCGCACCTTGATAAAAATAGATGCAGAACAGAAACTAGCACTGCACTCATCAGCCTTCCCTGTGAGACACAATTCCAGCAGAAAAAATTCCTTGAGATTCTCAAAGCTTTAAGTGAGGTATGCAGAAAAAGGAAAGGCACTGCTGTCCTTGCAGTAGCCTTTTTTTGAGGGCATGGTTATTTCTGCTGTGCACAAGACAACTTGTTTTCAGTGCTGTGCAGGCTGTATTACTTTGCAATGAAAGCTGGTGATTCCTTAGGGCAAGTATCTTGCTTTGGTATTTATTAGCTTATTCTTGAGTACTGTTAAAGTGATAACTTCACTGCTGCAAGTTCTAAAAAAACGTTTTTGGAAACAAAGTAGTAAATAGGAATGAAGAAGTGTGGGGCCCAGCCTGCACATGGGCACACACACACAGACCCACCCCCGCAGTAGAAATCTTCTCAGTCCTTTTGTGTTTTAGATATATTTGATATCGCGTTGCTCCTTCTGCTTGCCACTGACCATTTCAGAAGAAAAGTACACGTGTGGGTTCCTGGGGGCAGGGCCTGTATTTGAGACTTGGCAGTCCTTTCCCTGGTGCTAGTTTTGGCTAGTTGGTCATCTGGATCCATGAGATGTTAGTGGTTAAAGCAGGGATGGCCAGGGCTCCTGATCCAAAGAGCTATTCAGCAAAATAGTCTCTTGGCTTTGAACAGGAGAGCAGTTCTCTGCTTGCTGGGGGGAAGGACAGCTTGTGGCATGATTTGGATGCAAACTGATCAGCTCTCTCAGTGACTCTGTTCTCTGCTATGAGATGCAACTAGCCAGATGTAAATACGCAGCATGGTCCTGAAGCCAGTGTAGTGAATGTGGTCCTGAGCAGCTCTGAGGAAGCTTCTACTGGGACAGTCATTTTCTTAGAAGGTCTTGGAATCTAGTTGTGGGCTAGAACATAGCGATAGGAAGCAGGAGATGTTGAGGAGCTTGATGTTGCAATGATATCAACTCAAATGTGTCTGTGTCTCCATCTCCTGGTAACCTTACTTTCAAACACCTACTGTGTCCATCAATACGTGGTAACCATTCCCTGTGGATGGGTGACAACAGTGTCAGTATTCACGTGATAACTGTGTTGTCTGGGTTGTATGTTGTTATGTGTGGCTGTGATGGGCAATGTGACTTTCTGAGCTCGTACTAGAGCAGTCAGGGGCTCAAACACACAGGGCACTCTGCGGCAGACTGACTGCTAGCTTCACAGACTGGGGGTGGGAGTGACCCAGGCCTGCAAAATTCTTTCCCAGCAGTAAGAAAGCTGCTGTCATAGAGCAAAAGCATGGCTCATCCTTTCTTTATGGCAGGATTGATGGAGACTGCTTTTTTCTGCTCTTCAGGACTTGCTGCTAGGAGAGATCTGCAAGGCCCGCCCTCCTTGGGCTAGAAGGGAGGGAATGGTTTGCACTTAATTGCCCTGCTGAAGTGTTACTGTATTGGAGCTGAGCTGTGGCAGTTCAGAGCATCAGGCTACCCAGCATAAATTTAGTGTGTCTTACAGCCAAAATGTGTACCTTGAAGGAGCTGCAAGAGGTGTTGCACCAAGAGGGGTTCTTTCATAGGAGATGACAAGATGCTGCTTTGCCCAGAAGGCAAATTTGCAATTTGATAGAGAAGCAGAGAGTGACCTGAAACTTTCATACCACAAAAAGACTGTAAGACATGTCTGTGGGGGACCCTAAAGTACAACCGCAACAATCTGAAAGGAGTTTTTGTCATAGATTGGAAGTTGTAGTTCAATTGCTGTAGCTCTGTTGGCAAGCACGCTGGAAAACGTGCTGTTGAGTTTGGGAAGGCGGTTAATGCTCTGTGACCTCCCAGGCTAACAAACCCTGGAAATATCTCTAAGAATTGCTGTACCTGGGAGGGAGAGATCATGACAACTGCTGATATGTATCAACTGAAGCCCGACTTTTTTAAATGAGCAGTCTGGTATGTTCCTCCCTCACCTCCATACTGAGGTTTCTTTGCTGGGAGAATATTTAGGCTCCTCACATGCTGTCAGCCACTGGACTGATGAAATCTTCTCTTGTGCATATGTAGGCATGTGCAGGTGTGGGTGTTGAAGAAGAGCGGGGCAGAGAACAGGCTATACCTTTGGTGGGATACATTGGGTTAATCCTTGGTCAATATCAAGCATGGCTTCTTGTAAATTTTGCAGAATTGAAGCATTGTATAATTTTTGAAAGAACCAATCCCTTTACAAAAAAAAATTTCAAAATACCAAGATAAGTGAGCATGCTGATTTGAGAGAAACAGGTAATTTTGACCACATAGTTCAAGCTTATTAAGATTCATGGTAAGGCATGTCTAGGCATGACTGGAGATGGTCAAAGGAGAGGCTGATGGAGTGGTGAAGGGGTTTTGAGGTAAGGGTTTTTTTCATTTTATTGCTAGCATATGAAGAGTGTATACTTGCAATGCTGTTTTTAAGTCCCTTTTGTGTCAGGACATTGATATATCCATAAACTAATATCCTCTGCAATTACATGAATGGAATAAGCAGGTCGTCTGATACCAGTGAAATTAGGACTTTTAGACAGCAATTTGAACTGCTCAACTGAAAAGCTGAACAGTTAATTCATTCATTTCTACTATGACCAACAGTTTGCCAAAATGCTGTGTCCTATCACACAGGTTGTGCTGATCCTGCACTCCTTGTTTCACATGGTCTTGACAGAGTGTTCATGATGAGTGAGGTACCGACTGTAGTTTGTCAGAATGCTGACATGCGCTCTCAGTCTTAGAAAACTAAAACAAAATGTGTCTGGCTGTCCTTGGGGGTGCCAGGTGGAAGTCTGTGACTCGTCACATTGTCCTTGTCATTCTCCCTGATATGGGTGAGAGAGAGATTTAAGACTGTTTCTTAACTCATCTGTGTCCCTGTCAACTATGGTCTTTGCCTGTAGGAAGGAGGGGATTGTAGAAATCATTCAGTACCTCCGAATACGTAGAGTGGTCAGCCTGAACAAGATCTCCCTGCTATTGTCTACTCCTTTTTTTTTTTTTTCCTTTTTTTTTAGTATCTGAGCATTTAATAGAAATGTTTCTGGAATTATCTTCACTGCACTCCCAAGAAGTAGTAAGGCATTATTATCTTTACTTTACAGGTGGAGAACTGAAGCACAGAGATTAAATGACTAGATAACACTAGGACTTAGACCCTGAGGCACCTTAGCCATGAGATAATTTTTAGTGTTTTGTCCTTCATTTTGAGGGCTTTCTCTCATGTTTTGACAAGTATGAGTAACTAAAATAATCTTACGGCTCTTGTACTTCTAGATGCTTGGTTTCTGTTTTGTTTCTGCAAAATTACCTTCTTTCTATGTAGTTAATTCTACTGCTTCCAGTGATGCTCTGTTCAGCAGCCATATCATCCACATGTACAGTTTGTGTTATTCAGCTGCAGCATCATTTGAGGGACAGGGTAGTTAACTGTTCAGAAAACTCCGCAGACGTAAGAGTATGAGGTGAGTGTAATTAGAGTTGTTCAGAAATTCAGATTTAAACTGTGGGATGTGCACTGAAACAGAACTATTATTATTTATTATTTAGCCTTTTGGGTAGGAGAGCATTAAGGGTGACATGTATAGAGATTTAAGGATGTTATCAACTTGCAGTGCTGTGTGCTCAGCGCATTGTGTGAAATACCAACGGTATAGTTAATGGGCAGTCCACGTAATATTCCTTTAAGCATAATGTTTCCCCTTTTAACTTCCTATGTCTCTGGTTCCAATTTGTGGGCTTGCACTGCATGGAGTGCTTGCTCCATCTTGCACCGTTCTGCTGACAACAGATCCATCACACAGCTGAAGCGTGAAGCCAGGTGAGTGCAGGGAAGAGCTCAGGAAATGCAACTACTTGGGTGTATTTATACTCTAAAGCTCAGAATTCTTTTAAATAAAAATTCTTTTTATTGACTGTGATTTAAATCAGGATTTGAAAATAAATTATATCTTTAAAATAACTGAAATAAGCACAGTACTTGCAAGTGTTGGGGAGGAGCATTTAATTTCCTTGCTCTGACAGAAACCTGTAATGGATCTGTAGCCATCAGTCTTGTGCTGATTGGGTGATTAATTTAGGGCATTCAGTGTGTAAGTGTTACAGCTGATGAAGTTTTCTGTCTCACTGAAGACAGCATTTGTACTGAATAACTGCTTCTAAATTCAGTATCACGGGAATGGAAAACTTCATTATGGCTCTTCACATATCTGTTGGACAACAAATTTACCTTCACATTTGTATCAGTGGTACTGCAGCCACCAGAAAAAGGTTAATTACTGACTTGAATAAATGGCGTGATCCTCTTAGGATGCTGCTAAGTGCTGACAAAAAGGCACTGGAAGAAAGCAAAGCAGACTAGGTTAATACTAGCTGTGTAGTACAGTATTCCCCTCTCCCTCCTGGCATTGTGATAATGAAGTCAAGGTCCAAACACCATGGTATCTGGAAAATGATGACGCTTTTGTCAGATGTTTTCTGTTGTCTCTCCCTTTCTGGACTTGTTTACCGCATGAAGTAGCTGCTTAGCTGTTGTAATGCTTTCTGTATTTTGCAAGGTAAATGTAAATTCAGTGACAAAAATGGGAAATCACTCTTCTATACATTCTCATTAGTCTGTTTGTCTGCTGGATTAGCTCAGAAGGAGAAGCTAATATCTGGGACCAGAGCAAATAGGTAACATAGTTAGCATGGTTGGCTCACTCTGCTACAGATAAGCAAAATGTTGAATTAAAAATAGTGGTGTCTGATGCAAATTTCGATGCGTGATGCAGATTGCTATACAATATATTTAACTTCCAATTAATATTGTACATCTATTCAGAACCTTTCAGAAATGGGAAGAAATTCTGGGACCATTGCTTTTCCTAGATGTGTTCATAGTAAATGAGCTATAATAAACCAGAGCAGTGGGAGGTTAATTTGAATTTTGCGTGTTACTTCAGAACTGGTTAGAGCACTGCTGTTTACAAGTAACACGCAAAATTCAAATTAAATTACACAGTTCTAAGCGGACTTAGAAATCTGGCAGATATACATTGTGCACCCACAAAATAAATTTCTTTCTGTGATTTCTTCAACTTATTTTTACACTGAAAATTGTGTTAAGTCAGTAGAGGAAGGTAGTAAAAATCAACATCAACCGCTAGAGGGAGCAAGATTTCAGTTATTGTAATTATGAGTACTACAAAAATAATTACTAATTCATACATTTTGAGGACTGAATAGACCACTAAGATCTTTCATTTAGGCATCCGATATAAAAATAGGCTGTACAACCTTATCTACTCTTTTTTATCTATCCTCTAACTCTTGTTTGAAGTCTTTGTTTTTTTAGATAGAAAGGCATACAAAGTAAGATTTACAATGATGGGAAATCCACTGTGTTACAGTGGGTAAGGTGAAAGAATTTAAAACTGCTTTTTCGTCTGACTCTTGCAGTTTGAACCCGTAGCTCTGTGATGTGTGTGGGAAGGACAGGATGGAGTTTACTATTCTTACAACCTGTTTCTTCCTAAAAATCTCTTCCTGCTAGGGATACACACACTGAATAACCAAGATACTCCTTTAGCCTTGGCTAATTGGAATAAATAAAGCTTTTTAAGCTTCCTACTGTAGTTGAGTTTTCTTCTTTTTTTTTCTTGAGCTCGTCCTGACTTTTCCACAACTAGCTGTACTTTAGTCCCTCTGTGCTGAGTTGCATCATCTCCTTACTCCCATGAGAGATTTTCCTGCTTGAAGGTCTGAGAGACGTTTATTCTTTTAGCTATACTATCAAGTTAAGAGCTCCTGTTTAGCTGTTTATCTATGACAGTACCCAATTCTTTGCATTGCTCCTGCCTTCAAGGATTTTGCAGCATATGAAGTGTGTGGGGTTTTTTGTGCTTTGATATGACTTGATATCTAACAGGACTAGATAGAATTCATGTTGTTCAAACAGGGCTGCTTTATTCAGTGATAAACTGTCGTGTTCCTGTTATTTACCTCTTCTGTGTTGCTTGCTAGAAAGGTTATCACATTTTTTTCCAGATCACTGATAGCGATACTGAATTGTATTAAACAAAAACCATAACTCCGATCCACTGGAAACATTTAATGCGTAGTTACTTTTTCCAATCTATTGGTGAGTTTTTAACATTTCGTATATTGTGCATAGATTTTTGTAGTGTGCTAGTTAATTTATTAAAACATTGTGAGGAGGTAGTTGTATGTTTTACAAATGTCTCAGTGTATTGTCAACCAAGATGTTTATTGACCAGGCTTGAAATCTCATTTGGAACAAGATCTACTTGGGCAAACTGCTTTATGTGTGAAACTGTGTTCAGTGACGCTAAGTATGTTACCATACCTGAATTCATTCCTGAAGGCAGGTAGTAGCCTGTTTGTCTTTTTAAAGGAGTGCTATGGCATGACAGTGTACTTACACTGTTGTAGAACTTCCAGATATTCCAGATACTTTGAAAATGGAAATAATTGAGGGAGCAGCTTCACCAGTTCCTTTGTTGCTTTTTGGATAATCAAATATCTGGCTAAAAAGGCTCAAGTAAACCAAAACTACTTTCAACCTACCCGCAAACTCAGCTCTAATCTAACATCCAAGATACTGATGGAGTGAGCAGCGTTTCGTTGTTGCTAAAAGATGTGATTACATAATCTTCCTTTCCCACGAGAATAGGAAAGGTGTGTGTTAAGAGGACACTTTTTCTTTCATGGTTCACAAATTTACCCTCCTTATTCAGTATAAGGCCTACGCTGTTAGGATTTTTCTAGTCATAGCATCTTCAAGAAGCTCTCTATTATCTTTACTGTTACTGGTGAACTGCATTCAGTGTACATGTTGCTATACAATTGGTAAGGCTTGAGCAGTCTCTAATGCTTTTGGGCAATGACTCGGGAGCTTTCTCATAGATGTTTTAAAAAAACCCAATGTACATTAACGTAACTATCCCTGTAAAGAAAGGAAGTTAGATAAATTGTATATTGGAATACTATGTGCAAAATACTGCTTTAGTATGGGTATTGCATTTTGCTTTTAAAGATACAGTTCATCTTCCTAAGTATTTCATGGTGGTACTTAAAACTGGTAATCTGTTATATAACTAAAATGTTTCTCGGGAAAACTTTTGTATTGATGTCAGTGTTGACAATTTGAAATCTTTTTTTGCTTATGTATTGAATGAGACTCTTCTAAGGATGCCTTTTATAAGTTAGCTTTTGGAAATGTAATTTTCTTCAAAGCAAGAGTAGATTAGTCACTTTTTCTGACTTGAGTGATATTTTTATCTTCAAGTGAATATAAAAGGGAAAACTTAATGAAACTTATCACTTGCTATGTGTTACCTTATGTAATGCTTTGCAATAAATAAAACTCATCATCCAAGTTTAGTGAAGTATTTCCTAAGTGATGAAGTCTCCTGAGCTTCAGACTCTTGTATAGCTGAAAACTTACAGTAACAAATGCTGTTTAAGGACATGTTTGCAGGTTCTTAACTGTTGGGGTTGTTCTTATTTTTTACAACTACAGAATTCAATGTTTTTAATTGGATACTGAGGGAGAGTTATTCACAGTTGCTGCATATATCAATAACATTTTGTTGAGGGGAAATGTATGTTTGCCAAGTGTGCTTTTATTAGATGCCATTGATCTGTTCCTAATAATTTTTGGTTTACGTATTTGGGAACACACTATCGTTTGCATTTTTCAATTTTTTTGTCCAGTTCTGCATGGCAGAGGTGGGAAAATTGTGCTGGCTTACAAATCAAGACAAAAATCTGGCTGTTGAGCCTGTGTTTGTGGAGGGTAAGCAGCGCTCTCAGTATTGACAGTGAGGGAGGATCCAATTTAAGGGATAGACGCTGCCAAAGAAGTGGTCCTGCTGCCCATGCCTCTCTGCCTGACCGCTTGCTCCATCTGCTTCCCCTATACTGGGTCTGGTCCTGGGCTGTCCCTCACTGAGCTGGTTCAGCTCACTAAATTCGAAGAGAAGGTGACTTCTTAGCAGCCATGTAGTATCTGCTTAATTAGCTCTCAAAACCTCACTCCCTTGAGATGTTTGCTTTCAAATCAGGCCTTTCTGTGTCATGAAAAGTCATGAACTGCAGACACTGCTGTGGCTTTCTCAAATCGTCTTCACTTTTTTTACTCATGTTGTTTATTGACAGGCTGTCATGGTTTTACTCCAGCCATCGGCTGGGCACCACACAGACTCACTCAGTCCCCCTCATCGGAAAGGGGGAGAGAATCGGAAGGGTGAAAGTTAGAAAACTCGTGGGTTCAGACACAAGAGTTTAATAAGTGAAGCAAAAGCCACGTGCACAAGCAAAGCACAACAAGGAATTCATTCACCACTCCCCATGGCAGGCAGGGGTTCGGCCATCCCCAGGGCAGCAGGGCTCTGTCACGCGTAATGGTGACTTGGGAGGACAAACGCCATCACTCCAAATGCTGCTGCCCCCCCTCTTGCTCTTCCCCCAAGCCCCTTATAAACCGAGCATGATGCCATATGGTATGGAATGTCCCTTTGGTCAGTTGGGGTCAGCTGCCCTGTCTGTCCCCTCCCAACTCCCCGCGCACCCCCAGCCATCCCGCCGGCGGGGCGGTGTGAGAAGCAGCAAAGGCCTTGGCTCTGTGTGAGCATCGCTCAGCAACAGCAAAAACATCTCTTCACTATCAGCGCTGCTTCCAGCACAAACCCAAACACAGCCCCATACTGGCTGCTATGAAGAAAATTAACTCTCAGCTGAAACCAGGACATAGGCATTACAAAGTCTTCACTGCCATTTATATGTTGTGCTTTTAAGGATAAGGCCTGTGTTTCCCTTTATGAAACTTAGTAATTCATATAAGGTTGTCATGGGACTATGCTGGACTTCTCACAACCTCACCCTTCATTTCCATGCCTTTGTCAGAGTCTCTGTAGTACCGTAATATGTGTGTGCCCACCAAGCAGTCTGCTTGCTTTTGAGCCCATGTTAGAAACAGCCCGACAACGTAGCAGGACTGTGTGTACATCTAATAGTACGCAGAAGGACAAAGGAAAGCTATGTTTGAATCCATGGGTCATGCAACTTGGGGAGCCTAATGCTTGTGAATAGTCTGTGCAGGGTCTACAGACAGAAATGCAAGAGGTTTGACTATGAGAAGTGAGTTCACAGTTTGAAGTGAATGATACTCAGAATTGAATGTAAAACAATACTCTGATGTGATTATGACACCCTCTGTTGCTGTGTAAATGGACAGAAACTTTTACCTAGAATTTCTTCATTCCTTTCTGCTTTTGCAAAAATCTGACTTGTCAGATCCTGAAATGTATATTGCAGTAGCCAGGTCTGTGTAATAGCTTTAGGTATAATTATCTCTCTCGGTGGTACAAAGAAGGATTAAACTTATTTTCCAGCACGGTTTGTCTACTTGCTAGCACCAATCATCTTTTTTTTTCAGATAGGTCTCTGTCCACAGTATGATAGGCTAGTCTTGCTTAATTTTTGAAAGTTTTTATGGTATTGTGGTATGGTTTCAGAATTGGAGGCTTCACATCATTGTTGATAAAGTGGTAGAGATTTGCGCAGAGAAGTCATGAGTTGAATTACAGCTTGGCCTTGCAGGAGAAGAGATTGCTAATCTTTGGCTTTGATATGAAATGAGTTTTGACATCCACGTTCTGTGATTACCCCACACGTGACGCGCTTGTCTGAGTTACAGAAACTGAACTGCTTTTGTTACTCGGAGAGGGAAGGCGCTCCTTTAACTGCCTGTTAAGAAGGGTGAGGAAAGGGGAGAGCTTGCAGGGTGATGGGGACACTGAAACTTTTCCTGAGTGGTAGGTGGAAGACTTTGTTGTTATTCTTTAGCCAGCACTGTGCACAACATCAGATAGGTAAAATTCCCTGCTTTCTTGATTATGTACAGTTCTTTCTCCGAATGTGCCAATTACAGGCAAAGACTTGTGTACATAGCAGGGAAGATGAGGTAGTGGCGTATGTGGAGGAGGAGATGGTTCTCTGTGCTTATGTAGAGATTTGGGAATTTCCTTCTTAAGTTTGAAGAAAGGAAGGTTGCCAGCCATGCTTGCCTTCACATGAAACTTTAAAACTTCACACTTAGTATGGATATGCATGGCTCAAAGCGAAAGGAAATGGATGACGGGTTTTCTGTTACTGGCTACTGTAGATGTGAGTACTACTACTGTGTCCTGATGGAGGGGTATAAAAAGGGCAGGCAGGCTGGCTGGGAAGTGCCTTCCTGCTGAGCCCTCTTGAGGGCACGGGCGAAGATTGGCCCAAGTACCACCTCTGCAGCCATTTCAGCCTGACTTGTACAAGAAAATCTGACGCGAGACCTAGATGGGGCTGTTCTCCCTTCCTCTCATATGGAAGTGGTCTTTTCTAAAATTGGTATCTTCAGAGAAATGTTAGATGAGTCTGGATGTGTTTGACCAGTGTTAAACTGACTTCTTTACAGTGGCGTGCCAGCAAATGGTATCTGCTGGGGATTTGTGCTAAGGCCTTTGGTGGAAACCGCTGTGTGAACACCTTATTAAATGTCTGTCTAAACCCATTTTCTGAATAAGATAAACTTTGTACCTGTGACTTGTAAAATTATTCCAGGAAAGCGTTCCCCTGCAGCCCCAAAATAAGCATGTTCTAGTTGGCTAGAGGACACTGGTGCTGCCTTTTGCGATGCGTGTTTCTGGAGGCCTCTGAAAAGGAGCGCTAAAGCTGCAATGCCGTGTGCGTGCCCAGCTGGCGTCCTGAGAGCTGCCTCGTCCCCACCGCCATGTGAGCCCTTCCTGCTCCGCTCAGCAGCGTTCTGCGCCTTCGCTTTTCTTTCACCCAAGCGATAGTCTGTAATTGCATCGGATCTCTCTTCGTTTCCCATGATTTTCCTCCTACTGTCTCAGACGACCTTGGGTGATTTAGGCACAGTGCTACGTAATTTCTCTCGGAGAATGCAGTGCTGCCAGCTGTCACAGTAGTTAGTGTTTTTCTCCGGCAATGTTGAGATTATGCAGGAATCTTGCTCTCAGTAAAAGAAGTAAACAGTCTCAGCACAAAATTTGCGGCATTCTTTCCATAACCATAAACGTGACCAAGTCACTCATGTGTGACCCTTAGAGATATGAAAAGGTGAATGGAAATTTCAAGTGTATTGAAACAAAACTCACAGTTTTCTTGAAGCCACAGTAACTTTTTCTATACCTGACCGTCATTGCTTCTGACAGCTCCAGTTTGGCGTTACTGAACGACAGTGCAGTATGGTAGTAATTTCAGAAACAGCTTTATTTGTGTACTGCACAGAGGTGAGGAAAAACGCTAGTTTAGACAAGAGCTGTGGAGGGAGAGAGGAGCGGGCTTGAAAGTGGTGCTGGAATTCGGCGTGAAAACACTGAGGACAGCAGGCAGCACACGAGGCTAAAATGGGAAGTGAGGGCGCAACGGTGGGGAGGAAATAAAGTGAAGGAGGGAACCAAGCTGAGCTGGGAGGCAGCTGGGGAATGGCAAAGAGAGAAGCAAAGGAAGAAAGTTGGGAGAAGGAGGAGGAGGAAATGACTCAGAGTACCCGAGGGGTTAGGTCACTGTTGTGAGTGGAAAAGGTGCGCAAAGCCTTGCGTACCCTCCTTCTGCCGGCCCACGTTCCAGGGTACTTCCTCAAAAGGGAGAGCTGGTACTGGAGGCAGGTGTCCCGGCTTTCTGTGGCAAACGCCTCGTGCCGGCGGTGGCAGGGCGCCAGTGTGGAAAGCAGTAATTAGGTACCCGTCCTGCCAGCTCTCCCGGGATAGGCCTGAAGTCATAGCACGACATATGCGCGCTGTGCGTTTAAACGGAACGTCAGTGGTCTTGACCGGCCGTTTCCAGCAGAGTGACGCGTGCGCCGGCTGAGCGCGGCTGGCGCGCTCCGCTGTGGGCGGCTGGATAGCGACCTGCCGTCTGAGCCGTCGGGGTCTGGCCCTTCGGCGTTCCGCGGTGCGAGGCGCTGCCC